>CM076584.1:929274032-929560138 GCA_034641835.2 Pinus albicaulis
ACTGCTCTGACTCTATAACACCTGATGCGTTGATGTTGTCCTGGCTGTTGCCCTTCATCTCTGCGTTGTTGCCTCTTGTACTGTTGCCTTGTGACACTGCCTCATTCGTACTACAGCTCCCTCTGTTTCTGAAGACCACCCTTTCCTCTAATGGAAAGGGTTCTCGACCATCCCCATCTTCTCTCTGAAATAAGTGAATTTGATCTTACTCAGAGCCTTTGTGAGGATATCTACCATCTGTTCTCCTATAGGAGTGTATCGCAACTGTACTGCTCCCCTTTGGACATAGTCCCTGATGATGTGGCACCGAATGTCGATGTGTTTCGACCGGTCATGAAACACGGGATTTTTAGAGAGCTTAATGCAACTCTGATTATCGCACATAATCCCGGTCGGTTCTATCCGCTTCTTGAGCAGGTTCAAGAGTAACATGCGGAGCCATATGGCCTTGCACAAAGTTGTGCTAGCTGCCATGTACTTAGCCTCGGCTGAGCTTAGTGCTACGAACTTCTGTTTCCTGCTACACCAGGAGGTCATTGCTGATCCGAGACTGAAACAGTACCACTGGTACTTTTCTGATCCACTGTGCTTCCAGCCCAATCTGCATCTATGAACCCACTCAACTGGTCCTCATTGCCCTTGGTGTACTTCAACCCATACTCGACTGTCCCTCTCAGGTATCTGAGAACATGTTTGGTTGTTGCTCAGTGAGCCCTCCTTGGTTCCACCATGAACTGACTGAGGGTATTCGCTGCATAATAGATGTTTGGTCTAGTATTGACCAGATACATCAATGATTCGATGAGTTGTCTATACAAGGTGGGATCAACCTCATCATCCTCTGTTGTGTCTATCTTCTTCCAATTAGTAATCATTGGCGTGGCCATGGGTCTACAGTCTTCCATCCGAAATCGTTTCAAGATTTATGTCGTGTATCTTCCTTGCCCTAGGAAGATTTCCCCTTTCTGCTGCCAGACTTTAATCCAAGAAAATAGTGCATCTGCCCCAAGTCCTTCATGTCGAATTCTGTTGCCAGATTCTCCTTGCAATCTTTGAAGATCTTGGATGATCCGGTCAAAAGCAGATCATCCACATAAAGTACCAGAATAAGCGGCTCATCTCCTACTCTCAAGTAGTAGAGGTTGGGGCCTGCGCACTCTTGACAAACCCCATCTTCTGCAAGTAGCTATCAATCCATCCATACCATGCCCTGGGGGCTTGTTTTAAACCATACAAGGCTTTCTTAAGCCTGCAAACATGAGTCTTCTGCTCATGTGTCTCGAAGCCCTCTGGCTGGTTCTATGTACACTTCCTCCTCTATCACCCCGTTCAAGAACGTTGTCTTGACATCCATCTTGTTAATCTCCCATCCCATCTGTGCAGCCAGAGAGATGACGAATCTGATAGAAGTGTAGCAAGCTACTGGGGCGAAGGTTTCCTCATAATCAATGCCTTCCTTTTGTGCATACCCCTTAGCTACAAATCTTACCTTGAATTTATCTATGCTGCCATCTGCAGCATATTTGATCTTGTAGATCCACCTGGATCCTACAACTGATATGTCCTGTGGTCTAGGGACTACTTCCCAGACATCATTCGTCATGATGGAGTTGTAATCCTCCACCATGGCATCCACCCATACTTGATGCTAAGCTGCTTCCCAAAAAGGTGGACGGTTCACCAACCTGAGCTACCAGTGCCTGATATCTGTATGGTTGCTTCCTTATCCTCTTTCCTTCTCTAGGGGCTCCAACAAATTCTTTTGCATCCTTAAGAATTTGTTGAAGTTCTCTGCTCAGACTCCCATCAGTGGTGGGTTGTCTTACCTGCTCTCCTTCCTGTTCTTCTTCGGAGGAGCTCTCCTCAGAATCATTGTGCCTTGGAGAGGCACTTGACTCATCCTCTATAGGTCGTTGAGGATGTACTAGTGGATCCTCCTCAATCTGCGTAGCTGTGACCCTTTCCTGAGATTTCCTGAAGGCTCTCTCCTCCAAGAATTTTACATCCCTTCTTACCACGATTTTCTTGCTCTATGGAATATAGACGCGATATGATTTCACATTCTCACTATGGCCCATCAGGGAACCCTTTTCTGCAGTTTGATCCAACTTCTTTCTTTTTTCATCTAGAATGTGGCAGTACACCATGCTACCGACTATCCTGATGTGGCTCACTTCTAGCTTGCTGCCTGTGAACACACTCTCGGGAGTTACCTTCCCCAAGGCTCTATGAGGAACTCTGTTCTAAATATATATTGTTGTATTGCAGGCCTCTGCCCATAAGAATTTGGGCATATCTTGGTCATACAACATTGCCCTTGTAACTTTTATTATGGTCCAACTCTTCCATTCTGCAACTCCATTTTGCTCTGGATTGTATGGAGATGTCTATTCTCTCTTGATGCCTTCCCTTGCACAGAAATTGGTGAAGTCTTTATCGATATATTCTCCACCGTTATCTGACTGCAACTTTTTGATCTTCTTTCTCGTAGAGTTCTCCACCAATGCTTTGAAATCTTTGAATTGATCAAAGACTTTATCTTTGGTTTTCAAAAAATAGATCCAAGTTTTTCTGGAATGATCATCAATGAAGGTGGCAAAATACTTTGCACCACTAAGAGCATTTGTGGACATTGGACCGCAAATGTCAGAGTGTATTAACTCCAATACACCTTTGGTTCTGCTGCTGCTTCTTGGAAACATTGCTGGTCTAGGATTACCCCACTGAAAGGGAGTATATGCTGGCACCTCTTAACTCCGATGTACATTCTGTTAAATTGATGCAACACCAACATACCCATAGCGATCATTGCCACTGGCAGAACTGACACAAGATAACCTCGGGGCTGCTTATGGTTTGAAACATAAAACACTGCCACTGGCAGCACTGACAAGATAACCTTGGAGCTGCTCATAGTTTGAAACATAATACAGCTTGTTTACCCCTTGACTTTGCTCCAGGATCAGTGCTAGTCATCTTTTGATAGTCCATGATCTCAGTCTTAAACTATCAGCACTGCATATGAACAGGCTTACTGTTTCTCATCAATGTAAATGGCAACATAAGTTTCAGAAAAATTCAACTGGATCTTTGCATATAGTTCCTGCAACATGATTCCTTAACAACCTTTGTACTGGTTCTGGAACAACAGCATAGACAAGGACTTTATTGGTTGGCTCACCTGCATTAAACAGCCTGAATGGAATGCATTTGCTTTCCCATAGCAGCGCTGACTTCATATTTAAAGGAAACATTACAGTTTGCCCAAAGTTTGCCACTTCTAGGGTTACCCTACACACTGGTGGGTAACATGTCTGAATTAAATGCATGTCGCAATCCTTTTTGCATAAAGACTATATTTTCCATCGGATATTAGTTATTCTTTTTGCTGAAAGAGAATGGTCTCCATCGGATCATAGTTACAACTTACATGCAGTCCAATAGATGGGCACACCTTCATAAAGAGAACATTAAACTTCCAAACTAACTGCTCTTTTAGACAAAGCTACCTTTGACCTACACACTAAATGTCACACCACAGCTATTATGGTGATTTTCTCTTTAGTTCAACCACTTGAGATTTCCATCTAACCTCACCCTTCCTAGATTCCTGCAATATTGAGATTCGGTGCAACATAGAATTTAAATAATGGCCATGTTTATATATATTAGTTCTTAATACTAGAGATAGTGCTTATATTAAAAGTAAGTAACATGGGATATTAAGAAGGCAATATATTGTTGAAAATGTAACTAGTTTCGGTGTTCATAATTGATTGTTGTACTCATTTCAATATGTATCATACGTAACAAACAAAAGAAGAAAAGAAAAAGTTATTATTATTAAAGCATGGGTTCCATGCTTCTTATTGATCGTATTCTAGTTAAAAGCATGTTCTTCATGCTTCTAGGGTTTGTTAGGCCTTAGGATTTATTGTCATGAGTCAAAGGAGTCAACATCATGTTTATAAGACCCTTCCGGGTAAAATGTAATTGGAAAAAAAAATTATTTTGAGCATAGAAATTCTTGGAAACTCTAAAAAGTACAAAGTCGGCCCTGGCAGCTTCAAGTCAGCCTAAAGAAGAGAATTCGACCACTTGGAAAGGCTATATAAAGGAGCATTATAATTTATAAAATATATATATTATATTTTATAAATTATAATATATATGAATTTGTATATTTTTCAACTTTAAACAAGAAAACTAAAATATTTATGATTTAAACCAAAGATGAAAAAATCGCGATTTTATCGCGATTATTTGAAATTATCGCGATTTTTTCAAGCAAAAGATATTATCGGCGATAATTTCAACGATAATTTAAAATTATCGTTAGCGCGATATTATCGCGATTATTTCGAAATAATCGCGATTCGAACTGAAGTTATCGTCGCTGCCTCCAACAGCGCATTTATATGCCGATTTTTGGTTTTTTTTTTTCATTTTTACTTTGACAGCGTGGGTTATGAGAGCCAAGGAGGGAAGGAGGAGAGCCAAGGAGGGAAGGAGGTGATTTACAAGCCCAAGATTGGACAAAAGTGAAGAATTTCTTGCAAGCCAAGCGAACAAAAATCGAATTTGGACCAAGTGTCTCCGGCAAAATGTTTTTCCAGGTATGGGCATCAAATTTGACCCATTTTTTTTGTTTTTTTCTTGTTCTTCCATGGGTTTCTATTACCCATGTATTTTTCATCATTTGTGATTGCATTTGGTTGTGTTTTTTTTTTTGTTTTTGTTTTATTGAGAGGAGAGGGTTTATTTTGGTCAAAAATGCAAAAAATTGTTTATTAAATTTTGTTTTTTATATTTCTTCTTGTGCTCTTAGGTTCTTCCCATTATTTTTGCTTGTGTTTCAACATGTATTTTTTCCTATTATTTTTGCATTGAGTTGAGGGTTTTTTTTGTGAAAAAAATCAAAATGTTGCATGTAAAATTGTAATTTTTTTATTTTATTTTTTAACTGGCAATTTTTCTTGTGCCCTAGGTTCAAATTTCAACATTCAAAGTTCAAAGTTTCCAACATGCCAAGGAAATTAGATCCTTTCTAGGAATTTGGTGAACCTGATGGGGGGTTTGACCGATTAAACTTGACTTGCAAATTATGTGGTCAACACATGGCAGGGGGGGTATACAGGTTGAAATACCACCTGGCACAAATTCATGGGCATGAAGTAGGCCCTTGCAATAAAACCAATCCAGAAATAATCAGAAGAGCCATGAACTCATTGGGAGAAATGGAATCCGCTAAAGTCAGCAAAGCAGCTCTGAAGAGTCAAATATCAGGGTTTGGAGTTGACCGTGAGAGTGGTAGTGGCTCTTCAGCATCAACCTCTTCTACAGGCAGCCCCGCAGTTGCCTCCTCATTTTTTGTTCCTAGAACCACTCCCGGGGCACAGCCATCTATCTCCTCCCTTATTAAAAAAAAAAGGAGAAGGAAGAAGCTGATAAGTTGTTGGGCAAACTGTTTCTTTGGAGTGATATTCCTTTCAATGTTGCCAGGAACAATCCATTTTATCAAGCTATGATTGATGCTATCGCTGTTGTTGGCCCAGGATACAAAGCCCCTACATATCATGACCTTAAAGGGCGCATTCTGCAAAATGAGAAAGCTGACTGCACCAAGAGATTCGAAGACTTAAGGGCATCATGGGAAGTCACAGGATGCACTGTGATGTCAGATGGTTGGACTGATCAAAGGGGTAGGACCCTTCTTAACTTCTTGGTCAGTTGTCTCAAGGGGACAATGTTTATAAAATCTGTTGATGCATCTGCACATGTCAAAGATGCAAGATTATTATGTGATTTATTAGATGTGTTCATTATGGAGGTTGGGCCCCAAAATGTTGTCCAAATCATAACGGACAACGCTGCAAACTATGTTTCAGCTGGCAAGATGCTTATGGAGAGGTATTCGAGCATATTTTGGACACCTTGTGCTGCACATTGCCTTGATTTGATGTTGGAGGACATCGGAAAGCTTGATTTTGTCAAAGATATTGTAGAATCATCAAAGAGAATCACAAAATTTATATATAACCATGGATCTGTGCTTCATTTGATGAGGACATTCACCAACAATAAGGAGTTGGTGCGGCTTGCTATTACACGATTTGCCACTACTTTCATCTCTCTTCAATCCCTCTTGAATTCTAAGTGGGATTTGAAGAGAATGTTTCTTTCAGATGAATGGCGTGCTTTGACTATCAGCCGCAAATCAGAGGGACAGGCCATCTGCAGGTTGGTGTCATATCAGGAAGATTTCTGGGTTGGAGTGGAAGAGGTGTGCAGCGTTAGTGAACCTTTGGTAAAGGTTCTTAGATTGGTGGATGGAGAGAAGCCCGCAATGGGCTACTTGTATGAGGCCATGGATAGGGCCAAAGAAGCTGTTCACAGCTATTATGATGATAAGGGTGATGATGGGTTTCAGAGACAACTTCTTTTATGGGAAGTGATTGATGATCGATGGAACAACACACTCCATCGTCCCATTCATGCTGCAGGGCTCTTCCTGAACCCTGCATTTGCTTATTCATGTGGTTTTCTATTTGATGTTGAGGTCATGGATGGCTTTTTCACTTGTGTTCAGAAGATGGTGCCAAATCCATCAGAACGTGCAGAGATATCCAAAGAGATGGAGGTATACAGAATGGCAGGTGGCACCTTGAGCTTCGACATGGCTGTCCAGGATAGGACTGCTAAAATGCCAAGTAAGATTTTCATTATTTTAAAAATTTTCTTATGTTTGTAACTTTATAAATTATAAGTTTATCTTATTTGTTGTAACTTGTAACTTGTAGATGCATGGTGGAGGAGCTACGGTGGCAGATTACCAAAACTCCAAAAACTTGCCATTAGAATACTGTTAAATTTGGACAACTAGGTCCAAACTCCATATTAAGATGCTCAGATTAAGAGGCTAATATTTTTGTTGGATTCCTCTTTCTGAGAGGTGTAAAATTCATATAAAATATGTCTTAATCCGATGAGCAGAACTTATATTTTGAATTTATTATTTTTAATAAATTATATGTGCAAGGTCGGCCAGTTTTGTAATGTAGGCTCGCATGCCCAACAGATATGTCACACACCCTCATGATGGATATATATACAGGAAAAGTTGGAGAGATTATCATCATCATCACAACTCACATATTCCTCTCTCATCTTAGAGTACGAGCTACCAAGAAGGACGAGTTTCAGCCACACGTGTGAAGGACGAAGAGGACAAATTGTACGGCTGAGCTGAAGTACGGATTTGCTGCTGCTAGGGTTTCGCAGAAACTTTGACCAGCGTTGACTTTGGTCAACGCTTGGTCCAAACAAGCTGAAAATTGGTGGAAGGTTCGATTTATGAAGGCCGTACTACCTGGCACAAAAATCAAGGTCAAAGGGTTGACCGTTTTGCTGCTGCGTTGACTTTTAGCTTGCTGCCCCTGCGTTGACTTTTCAGGACAACGTTGACTTTTGCAGAGTTGACTTGGGTTGACTCATCTACTGATTGAAGGGTTGTTGTGACACATGCTGGGCTGGCTGACCAAAGGAGACTTTGCTGGTTGAAGCATCCTGTTGACCGCCGAAACGAACATACACATTTTTCCTGTTTCTGATTTGTCTTCTGTAAGATCTTCTTATATGTTCTATCTGCATTTTGCTTAACTACTTGTATGATTGCTGAAATAAAAGTGAAATTGCTACTAGCATAGAACATCTACAAAACTTTACAAATACTCAGCCAAACATGTAGTGCTTCAGGATGCGAGCGCAACTGGAGTGTATTTGAAAAAATACACACCAAAAGGCGCAACAGGTAAAACACTTAACATATTCAAATTTCGAACTGATTTTTTGAATTCATTAAATATTTTTTTTAAATATTTAATTTATTAATTTATGACCCTTGTACAGGTTGGAGGGTCAGCGGCTCAATGACATGGTTTACGTCTATTACAATCTTAGATTGTGGGTGAGACAACTTGAGAGGACCCCTGATATGGAGGCCATCTCTTTAGATGCGATTGACACCACTGCTGAATGGAGGGTTGAGGCTGAGAGGCCTGTCATGGAGTCAGCCCCTGATTGGATAGAGGAGGAGGTAGTGGAGGGGGAGGACGAGGAGGAGCAGCAGGAGGAGCAGCAGGAGGAGGAGGAGCAGGAGGAGGAGGTGACACCACCTACCACTACTACCGGTAGAGGACGTGGTCGGCCTCCTTTAGCTCCTAGTGGTTCAGGTTCCCGTTCCGGTTCTGGTGCTTCATTTTTTTCTTCTAGAGCACGACAGAGCCCATTGCCAGTCCCGTTGCCAGTCCCGCCAGCGTCTTCATCTAGAGAGAAAGGCAAAGCTGTTGTATTTTCTCGCAAGAGGGGCAGAGGAAATCAATAGTATAGGACCATAGGTTATATGGTCACTGGTGCATTGACATTCCTTTGTATATGACTATTGACATTATGACTCATGATATGAGATACATTATTATATTTTTTGTTGATATTTTGAGGCTGAGTTGACTCTTGAGACTCAAGACTTAGTATTCAGGACAGGATTCAGTTTTATGTGTGATGTAGCACTAGACATGATATTACACATCTTATATATTAGTTTTTTTTTCATATTTATGTGTCAATGCATTTATTTTATGCTGTAGATGCTTTAGATATTAAAAAAATTGAAAAAAAATGAATATTTTTGTATGTGCCGATTTTTTCCCGATAATTACGATTTTTTCCGATTTTTTCCCCTCGGCGATAATATCCCGATAGCGATTTTTTCATCTTTGATTTAAACTATGCCATGTTTTGATGATGCTTTCGTGTTGAAAAAATATGATGGTTTCCGACAATTGGTTGATTGTTTTTCAGTGTCAACAATGAAAACCAATGTTTTAAAAAACGGAATCGGTCAGCTACCAGGCCGAGGTAATGACTCGATAATGACTCCGAATCGGTAATGACTCGGTCAACTCGATTTCAATGACTCGGTTTTTGTAAAAAATACATTAAATATTAATTTTTTTGTACAAAAACATAAATTTAAAGATTTTTATTCATGTTTCCAAACACAAAGCATTACAATATAGATAAGTCACAAAAGACAACATATGATCAAAGTAGGCTCATGAACATATCCATTATATCAAAATTGCACCTAGTGCACTGTCCAATACAGGATGATGATATAGAGATCAAAACAAAAAACATAACCAATGTCACGGGTGACTCCTTTCGACAAGACATCAACCCTCTAGAAGGCCTGTGGTAATTCAAAGCATATAAAGAACCGTGGATTAAACCTACAGTGTTAAGTTCTGTGACCTGATTGAAGAGGGTTTCATTGTGTTTTTCTTCAAATAAGAAAGCATTTGCAATTGAGCCACAATAGCCTTCAGACCGAGTTATTAAGTTCTCTATCTACGTTGAGAATTTAACATGGATCAATTCACGGCATCTTTGTACATTACTTTGAAGGCTTGATTCTAAGTATAAACAAGGTATTTCTGCCCCTCGTTTGAAGCAATTATGGAGGACTTCTTTGCTCAAGTAGAATTGAAGGGTATTTTTCTTCTGTTTCTCTTGACAGTGCATCCTTGTTATGAATTTGTTATTCTCATTGTTCCAAAGAAAGTTAAATCCCCTAATCTAAAGAAAAATTCAGCATTTGACATTGTGGTCACTGGACTATGAGGACTTAAAAGGTGACTTCATTTACAACTAGAAGGGTGGTATCCTATCAATGATCATGAGGAGGACTTGTCCTAGAATTAGAGGCACGTCATTATAAAGGACAGTTCTAAGGCCCTCCATAATTTAAGGAAGCCAAGATCTTGTATACATACGTTTGCAAGGTATGAATTGTAGCCTTAAAAAGACAATTAGCGGGCATCCTTTGTGATCTATATCAGTAAAATCAAGGAACCCTATTTTGTGTATAGAAGAAGAGGCCGAGTCCTTATCACTGTTACAATCTCTCTCTCACACACACACACAAGTATTATAAGCTAGTTCCATCGAAGCCGACTTGTAAATCAATAATTAATATATATTCATGTCTTTGAAGCATTCATAAAAGGTGCCTTGAAATCAATGAAAATACAAAATGCAGTTATGAGAAGGGATGGTCTCTTTAGACATCAATTTGAAAATGATTTTTGAAGAATAGTAAAAGCCCTCCATGATGTCATATTGTTGACTAAGCTGCTCATTATCTAGTAGCTGATGTGATTTTAAGAAGGTTTAGTGGCAACCCTTCATGTGATTCTATTTTTGTCTAGCAACTGAAGCAAAGGAAGTTCATCTAAGAAAAGTATGTAGCTCCTCTATGTTGGCACCTTTGGATAAAGATGATAGTGCCCTTGAAAGTCTGACAAACAGAAGAAGTGCAAGGCACTTTGAAGCAAATCCCTGTAGTAACTTGTATGAACGTAAAATCAGAGGTATGGTCTCTCTCATAGTATGTGTAATGCATTTATTTATTTTTATTTGTTTTAAGGCTCTTTTGATGGAGGGTTTAATTTGAATAAGAACCCTAGATGGCTCATGGAAAACCCTAGCTCACATATGAAACCCTAATTTTTAGGGTTTGTGGATTCGTGGGTATTTAGATGAGGATGATGTTTTGAATTCCATCCTCCGTTAGTGTATTAAAACCCTATATTGTATCTCATGCTTTTATGATCACATATTGTTCTTGGTCATTGTCACTAACATCATGTCATCTAGGTACATAGAGGGATTGGTGCTCTTGATTAAATACGAGTTCCATACCCTAATACATGACAAAATTCGATGGAAACATTGCAATAACCCAATCCTGAAATCCTGAAAAACTGATAAGTCTGCTGTATTTTGAATGAGATCTAAAATTCTACTTTCTCCATATTAAATCCAATGAGGTTGGAACCACTCTCAAACATCCTGAGTCATTTCATGGTAATGTTAAAAATTTAAGTAAAAGGATGAAAATGAAGATTAAGGAGAATGTCACTTTTACTTTAAGAATTTAACATTACCATGAAGCTGCTCCAAAAACCAACTCCACAACTCTTCAGAAAACCTCAAACAAACCTAACAACAGAATAAAATCCGGTTTCAAGTCCACAAAATCCGATTTTTTGGGCCCACCGGCCGACAGAAAACCTCAAACAAACCTAACAGCGGAATAAAATCCGGTTTCAAGTCCACAAAATCCGATTTTTTGGGCCCACCGGCCGGCAGATTTGGCTCAGCCGAGTTAACTCGGGCCAGGCCTGGTCGGTCGGTTTGTTACCAAGCCGGCCGAGCCGGTACAAAAATCGGCCGGCTCGGTAACAAACCGGCCAACTTCGCTGTTTTTGTACCTGGTCGGACCGGCGAGCCTAATGGCTCGGTCGACCAGGCCTGGTCGGAGTCGAAACGGCCGATTTTTAAAACAGAGAATTGAAAACCATGAAAACACTAACATCACATGACCATTGGTACATTTAGATATCCAAGGAAAGTGAATCACTCCACTTTTCATGTCATAACCATAACTTAAAAGTAAAGTGTAAAAGAATATTGTCAATCAAAATCACCAAGCAAGCTAAAAAAAAAAAATCTGCATTATATAAGTGGTTTTATGTATAAAATCAGCGAAAGCATGTTGTTGTTACAGGTTTCCAACAACAGTTCCTACGAGAAATTGCTATAAAATCCGGATTAAATTCCTATGTTGTTCTCATTTTCCTTTTAGCATTTTTAGTATTTGAATCTTGAATGTAATTTTTTGCTTTAATTACAGGTGTTTGAGAGTACATTTCATTTTTTCACCAAAGGTGAGCAAGAGTCAAGAGTCAACTACCTATGGAGTGCATGATGTGTCTTTGTGGATTGTGACTATGTGGATTGAGTCACACCGCACGGATTGTGTCTCGACTCTCCTGCAGAACAGCGCACAATCTTCTCAAGGCGTCGGTGTCTTTGTGGAGGAAACATCCAATCCCTACGCATACACCAACAAATTCCCCTCAAACACCTTGTCTTCTTAAACCAAATGCCTCTCGTAGAATGCTCGTCCTCTGTCATCGTCAAAGGTTGAACAAAATGAAAGCAAAGTCGACTTAGCCTTTAGGTTTTAGTATTTACGGTTTACCTTTAACTTTCAATAAAATTTTAAATTTGAACTTTTAACTTTTATTGATTTTATTTTTTAATTTTCAATAATAATAAAAATTTATTTAAACTTTTAATCCAAAATCGGTCCACACTAACCCCAAAGAACCCGATTTTGGGGTTCTAGCCTCCAGGTACCCGTCAAGACAAAAGAACCCAATTGTTTTAATGGAGAACCCGGTTCTTCATTGAAGAACCCAGTTCTTACGGGTTCTTCTCAAAAGCACCCATACCCGAATTCGATAGTTGGGGACAAGAACCCGGGATGGGTTCGAGAACCCCGCCCCCGGGTTCGTGAACCCATGCAACATTGCTTCACGCCATTCTGTCACCTCAAATTTTCGAGTCACTCTTAGAGTTCCAATTCTGGCTTCTGATGTGGTTTCCAAATCAAAAGCCCGCATATATTATCCAGGCATACAATCAAACAGAAAATCACCCAGCAAATACATGTTAAACAGCAATAAACAATCTCGCACAGTATTGCCATAACAATTGCATACTCTCATGAATCATTCCAAGCTAGGGATAAGCCTGCTGTCTACATACTAAAACCAAACATTTTCCACAGTATAAGAGCAAAAGCTCAACCCGATCAAAGCCAAATCACTCTGCTTCCAGACAATTCAAAGCCTCATATAACATTTCACATTGTTTAATATAGTATATATAACAGAATAAAAGGTTAAACTAGCAGTGGATTGCAGTTATTCCCTAGAAGCAAAATATGCAAGGAAGATAAAAGCACTAGAGCAAAAATGTAACTCAAGCTATATAAGCCTCATTGAGTTTCTTCATTCTCTGAAGCCATGGTGAAACAATATAATCAACAAGTGAAGACGACAGAAGAACCGTAAACTAATCACAAAAGCTGTACTAACCAATTTTCCCTATCCATTTGTTAACTTAACTGGAGTTGGCCAAATACTACCAATTTTACCACCTTGAAGTATGAACTTCAATTAGATAGACAAAAACATAAAATAATCACAAAATCTGTACTAGCCAATTTTCCCTATCCATTTGTTAACTGGAGTTGGCCTACTAATACCAATTTTACCACCTTGAAGTATGAACTTCAATAAGATAAACAATCTAATTGCCTTATGCAGCTACATGCTTCAACATCACTAAAGGATTTCCATACTTTCACTCTCATTTCATGCTTGCTAAGTCTCTTTTCATCAGTCTTAAGATCATGACTCGGATGATATGCATTCACTTCTAAATTAGATCGATTGCTTTGGGCATACTTGACATTAATCTATAGTTTCTTCCTCTTGTACCTTTTGTCTTTATAACCAATATTCAGGAGAATAAAAAAGCACATTTCTAAATCCTTTGAATAACCCTGAAAATGTAATAAAGCAAGACAATCTTCCTCTCATTTCAGCTGCATGTATTAGTTCCCAGCTAGTTACAGCAAAGAATATGACGTGTAAACTACAGAGAATAAAAACATGTAAGATACTCTTAACTGATTATACAAGCGTAAATGAGTTCATGTTAACTGTGAAGCCTTGTGCTCAACCCACATCGAATTACAGCTATTTTGGATTATTGTTCCTAGATGTCTTGTCATGTTAGCTGTCCATGTATTAGTTCCCAGCTACTTACAACAAGAGAATATGATGTGTACATTTCAGAAATAAATAAAATTTGAGATACTCTAACCAATTAAACAAGCTTAGATGTGTCCCTGTTAACTGTGCACCCTCGCACTCAACAAACATTAAATTGCAGCTATTTTGTATTACTGTTCCTAGATGTACTTGTCCAATGTCAACTGCAGATCCATCTTTGCTTTCATATTTTCCATTCAAAAGAGGTGAACAGGCAGAAATATAATGCTAGAGATACTTACATGAGCTATAATTATACAATCATCTCCCTCCTGATCATTACCAATGATCATACCCTTCCTCCTGCAAAACAGCAAGTGAATCAAGATCAGAATCTAATGGTTCCATAGAATAGGAAACACACAATTTAACATATGCTAGAAGCTTTGAAGGAGCAGTCCTAATTGCCAAGAGAAAAACAAAGGAAACTGTTAGAAAAAAGACAAGAGAGGACATGTAACAAAAATTATACAAGTTATACAATTTCACCACAAGAATCAAACTACATACACGATTTTCCTCTAATAATTTTGAAATATAAACCATCAAATGTTCCCATGGTTTCCAGGATACGCGAAGTGGGATTTAGAAGTTTACTCAAAACTCTTGACAATAACAAGAATCCTTATATCCTTCAGTATTACAAAAATAAAGTTTTTATTTAGAACAAAGTGTCGTACATATGGCTGTGAAAACAATTTAACAACACAAAAATGGAGAATGGGGAAGATTAAGCCCAAGAGAGCTTGATGGCTAAAAGTCAAGCAAGAAATGTTTAAAACGATTGATCATCATTTGGAAATAGTAGAAGAAAGAAGAAATTGAAATTATATTAATATCTACAAATGACCAAAGTATGTCAATGGGACTCTAAATTTCATCTAGCAAAATACAAATGAACTAGCATAAAAAGAAACCTTGGTATATTACACTAGACAATAAATCACAATAGATCTTACAAGCTACTGCAAAACACTGTGAATTTATCCTCTATTATGCAGCATTTACTTATGATTAAAAAGGTAATATTATAAGCATAGACCTCAAAACACTGCAATACACTAAGAACAAAAAAGATAAGCTACAAGAATAAAATGACCACACCAACAACACAATGAACGCAAGATGTACCCTCAAAAACCAAAAAAGAACACAAGGATTGCACCTTCTCTTTTATTCCGAGATATAAAATGCAAGAGACTTAGATGGACTCATTATGAAGCTACAAGAATAAAATGACCACACCAACAACACAATGAACACAAGATGTACCCTCAAAAACCAAACAAGAACATGAGGATTGTACCTTCTCTTTTCTTCTGAGATATAAAATGCAAGATACTTAGATGGACTCATTATGAAGTTATATCATATACTATCATCTAAATGGCTACTACATGGTCATCTACTTCCTCTATTCCCCTCTAAATGTCAGTCCTTTGTTTTAGTCACTATCTAACAATAAATGTATACAACAAGAACAGAACAACTCCCTTTCAATCTGACTAAATGCTTAACATGATCTCATAGCCATATAGGGTTAGGGTTGAGGTTTCCACATGCCCCAACTCCTCTTTATGGATAGGGTATTGGACCCTCCAAAATCTTCTTCAAAGTCCACACATGACTAGCTTTGCATGTGCAAGTAATGGGCATTGGCATGGCATCCACTTGGCTTTGGGATGGTAAAGTATAAGTCAACTTGTCGGAGGCATAATTTCCTTGTGTGAATTTCGAATAAAATTGATCTTCGGACAACTAAAAAGCTCTTGACAAGTAGAACAGCATTAATGGGAAGGAACTTCATTTAACCCCAAAAATAGTCATGCAATGCCCAAAATGAGATTTGAAAATTTCAAAACACCAAAAATCCAAAATAGGATCTGCCCCTACAATGGACCCTACATCTCATAGCTCCAATTTGTCCACTTTGAAAGTACCAAAATAGATGTCTAATTATATAGTTATTCATTTCGAATCTTAGCTCCTCATTTTGGAAGGCTTTTGATCCCCAAAAGTTTTTATTGAAGGAGATGAGGTAACACTTCCTCAACTTTCTCTAAGGAGCACCACTTGGCATCACTTGGAAGTTATCATTTTGACCCAACTACAAAATTTTTTGCTACCCCTACCTACATGTTCTAGATTTGCATTGCAAAACTGTATCCTCTACTAACTCTACCCGAGCTTTTGGTACTGAGACCTCTATGTTAGGTAAGGCTTGCCCCATATTTTCCTGATAGCATGGAAGGATCATATGGTTTCAACGTTTCCAAATTTACTACTTATTAAATGCACATGTATCAAGCTAGACCAAGT
Source organism: Pinus albicaulis (assembly GCA_034641835.2). Lineage (NCBI taxonomy): Eukaryota > Viridiplantae > Streptophyta > Pinopsida > Pinales > Pinaceae > Pinus > Pinus albicaulis. The sequence goes on from CM076584.1 coordinate 929,290,100, forward strand.
TTATTGGGCATTATCACCTACATTTTCCAAAACTTTGAAAGGACCATAGCATAGAGACTTGATCTTCATATCGACACCTTGTAGCCTCTCTTTGTTCAAGTGAAACCAACCTATATGTCCTACCTTGAATGTCTTCTCAATTTTATGTTTGTCATGGTTAGCCTCGTAATTATCATATGACTTCTTCAATGTCTCTCGCACCCCCAAATGAATCTACCTAATCTTGTCAATGAATCTTTGAACCTTCAATGCTTCTCCAATGGTGTCTTCCTTCTCTCCCCCATGTTGTCCAGACGCAACATATAAATGCAAAGTTGGAGAATATTTAAAGCGAGTTTCAAAACAGAATATTTAAAGCGAGTTTCAAAACGGAACTTACTAGTAGAAGTATGGCCTGCTCTATCATAGACCAAATTTGTATCTAAAATTTTTGGATGCCTTTGATTGTAACTCAAAATTCGAACCAACATTTTGTTTCCCACTTTTTCCTACCCATTTGTTTCTAAACGGGAAGTTGTAGATATTTCAAATTGGTATCCATCTTCTCCAAAAATGTAATCCAAAAGGCAAAAAGAAATAGGTTATCTCTATTTGAGATGATGCTCCATGGAATCCCAAAGTCTGCCTCGAGCCTTTCAATGAACATAATTGTTGCATCTTGTTCTCTAACGTCTCTCTAAAAGGCATGAGAATGCACGTCTTACCTGTCCCTTGACACAAATAGACAGCCATGTTCCCACCTTGTTCTTAGCAAACCACCCACAAAATCCTTGGAAATTCTCTCCCATGGCCTAGCAGGCATAGATGAAGTATGGTATAAGCCTTGCTTCCAATTATTGTATTACTAATACAAAAAAGTTTCCGTCCTCTAATAAACTAAGCTACATCTTCTTGCATTCTATGTTAATACACATCTCTGTAAATTGACCATTGTTTTCCCAACACCAAAAGTACTTGCAAATTTGGAGGAGTGAGCCTCTTTAATAAGTTGCAATTTTTCTCCTCTAGGCACACAACATTATCGTACTTATAGAGAAACCCATCCTATAGATCGTACTTAGCCTTGCTATAACTTTATTCTTCACAAATTATCTCCCTGGAGTCCTCATCTTTTATGCACTCCTCTTTGCATGTGTCATAGGTGACAGTTTCCATGTGCATTAGAGTATCCAAAGAAGTGATCTTGGATGCAGGTGGCGTTAAAAGCATGCTTACCAACTTAATCACATTGCCCTTCTTATAGTTGATAAGATGAAATTGCTGCAAAAATTGCTATGTAGTGTTTTGCTTATTGAAGCTTACCTGCAAATATTGTAATGACTATTGATCAACGTCAATGTTGGTTTCCTTGTATATCAAACAATGCTTCCATTTCTTATTAGCTTGCACTAGAGCATGCAGCTCCTTGTCATATCTGGGGCAGTTCAAGGTTGCACCATGAAACAATTTAAAATGATACCAGACTGGATTATATCCTTGCATCAACACTACTCCCACAACATATAGTTGCATAGGTCTCTACTTCAAAGGGCTTATGCAAAATGGGTAACGCAAGAGTTGGTGTTTGACCAATCTCTCATTTCAACTCTTGCAAGACTTCCATTAATTCTCTTACCACTAGAAACTCTTGCTACACCCTATTATTTCCACGGATTGGCACACCCACAAGTAAAAAGATTAATAAATTTCCACATATATTATGTTGCTCCTACAAACCCCCTAACTTTAGTCACATTAGTAGGAGTTGTTCATTTAATGAAGACCCTCATCTTCTTTGAAATATGTAACTAGGTTCGGTCATCATAATGTCTAATGTAATCATGATTTCATGTACTTGGATGTAAGGAGAAATAATATTTTTTTATTATTGTAGCATGGATTTCATGCTCAAGATTATTTTATATGTACGTCAAGCACCCATTGAGTACTTCTAGGTTTTCCCATTGAGTCATGAAGTCATTGTCATATGTGAAATACCTATTAGGCATATTGTATCGTGTCAAGAAAATTATTGTAAGTCAAAAGCGTCATAATACTCCCTCCAAGATCAAGTCAACCTAGTTTCAACAAGTCAGCCTCATAAAGGGTTGTTTGACCACTTAGAGAACCCTATAAAGAGAGAAGAACTCGAACTCTTCAAGTAGCATCCAATTAGTTCATGTAAAAACAAGAGAGAGACTAAGAACAAAAGCGAAGAAAGAGAAGATTCCAAGGAAGAAGAAACTGAATTTTAAGGATTGTTTTTGGGGCAGAATCACTCACACGTGCAAAAGAACTAGGGAAAATTTTGTTGCAACAAGACTGAATTACAGTCACTACAAGGAGCCGATTTAGTGTCAAAAAGAGTCAAGATTGCTAACTGAATTGTTAAGAAAGAGAAGGTTGACCAAGTGAAGGAGAAAGGAGGCAAGATTAATCCTATTTCTGCCACACGTGCGAGCTAGGTTTTCTTCAAGAAGGCCGAGAATCATAGTCATAAATTGTAGGTCCGAAATTGTGGTCGAAAGAGAGATTGTAGCTGTTGGGAAGCAAGTTTGACTGATGTTGACTTTGTGGAAGAGAAGTGCATCAAGAAGAGGTTTGACTTGGTCTTGGAGGAGTCTTTTGTCAAGGGTCATAGGTTTTGGAATTCATCACATGAACATTCTATAAGAAGAGAAGAACTACTGTGGGTTTTCCTCTCAAGAGGAGAGGTTTTGGCCTTGGCTTGCAGCCTACATTTTGTGTCCTCTTGTCTCTTTAATTTTCATAGTTTGGTCGGTGTTTGATGATAAGAACATAATAATAATCAAGTGAAAGAAGAAGCTAGTTAAGTTAAGTAAAAGAACAACACAAGCAGTTATCAAAGTAAGAGAACTCACCTAATCTAACTACCCTTAGATTTCTCAACATGGTATCAGAGCTAAGATGACTACAACAAGGAAAGGCAGCTTGAAGAAGATCATCCAATTGAAGAAGGATACACAAGGGTCGAGCACAAGAAGATCATCAAGGAGAACTAAGGAGCATCAAGGGAATCAAACCATCAAGGAAAACAAAGAGCATCAAGGAGGACCATTCATCTCATCACAAGGATCATATCATCTAACAACACTTTGAAGAAGAAGAAGACCTCAAAGACCCATACCTACATTCAAAGAAGGATTCTACATTTGAAGCATTCTTGTGAAGCTTTAACATGACAATCATCAACCAAAGAAAGCAAGGAGGAAGCATTTCCATCATCGTCAAAGAATTCAAGGTGATCTCCCTCTCATTGAAGAAAGGATCACATCTCAAGCATATTTTAAGGAAGATCATCTCCCTATCTTGAAGAAGAAAGCATTGTCTTTTGAGGAAAGAAAATCATCAAGAAGGCATCAAGTTGAAAATATCATCATCAAAGGAGCATCTTCACTTGACAAGTAACTTTACTATATTTTTATGTCTCAATCTACAAACCAAATGACTTCATTCTGCAAGTAGAACAATAAATTGGTTGGGACCTCAAACTACCTTGCATGGAAGAAAATAATTGATTTAATTCTCATGGAGAATGAAGTTATTGAATATGTAAAGGGCTCCATCACCAAACCATCTCAAGAGAAATCTCAAGCACTATCAAAATACATGAAAGGATAAATAAGGGCACAAAGGATCTTTTTAGAGTCAATCAAGGATTCTCTCATCCCTTATGTTGCAAAGTTGAAGACATTTAAAGAAATTTATGACAAATTGGAGCTGTTTTTCGTGAGCACTACAAGAGAAATCATATCTTCAAGAATCGAACTATACAAGGTGAAGGTAACAAGGGAAGAAGGGACAGCTTTGGATTTCATGAAGGTATTTGAAATTAAAGATCAACTAAAAGAACTTGGAGAATGTATTGTTTGATAAAGAGATGACCACCATTGTGCTCAATGCACTACCAGATGAATGGGGGGACTTTGTGTCAAGCATTTATGGCAAGAAAGAAACCACTCCATTCAGAGATTTGTGGTCATTATGCAAGACTGAAGAATCAAGACTAAAGGCGCAGAACAATGTTGGGTCAAATGAACAAACTCAAGCATATGCAACATTGACAAAGAAGAAAGGGGAATTTGGAAAGTTTGAGCCTCGAAAGAAGTTTCAAAAGAAAATCGATATGTCTAAAATTCAATGTTATGAATGTAACTAATATGGGCATTTCAAAAGGATGTGTCCTAAACTCAAGAAGGACATCAAGAAGAGAAAGGAAAGAAATGAAGCTTGTGTCACCGAAGAAGTGGAAGAATATGAAAATAAGAAGTTAAAGGAAGAAGTGACTACTAGAAGGTCTCTCACACATTTTCATGTACATAGAAGTTAGCAAGTAAAAAGGGAAAGCATCTCAAGTATGATAGGATGCATTGTAGGCAGAGATAAAGATAACATCATCATAGAGGCATGGAAGGAAATTGAAATAGAAGTTTATATGGTTGAAGCAGTCATCATAGAAAGAAAATAGCTCATGGCATCTTCATTGGAAGCATATAAGGATAATCGAAGTAGCAGTATATATGTTTGGAGAAAGTCATCTAGCAAGATGGAAGAAAAAGAGATCACCATACATCATCATTATTAGAAAGGAGCATTTGCAGAATGAGGATCATCAAGATCCTCCTCTAGAATCTTTATTAGAAGCTTCACCTCTACTTAGAAGAAGCAAATGCCTCACAAATAGTGTACATTCCACCTTGTATAGGATCCACTAGTAAGGTATCATGACATAGGAGTGGAGCATGTCAAATCAGTTGAAGTATTATCATCTTCAAGCAAGGAAAGGAAGTTGCTAGAAAGAAGTCTAGATGACCACATGAAGGAAGAGGTATGTATATATTTGGTAACAGATAAATAAAGTGATGTCATCATATGTGTGCATATAGTTAAAATGCTCTATCTCATGAGCATGATGAAAGAAGAAGAAACTCTTCCTTTAGAATGATGCATGAAGGCATGTAGACAATGTGCCTTGAACTCTTCTACATATTGACAAGATGGAATCAACATAATATGACCTCATGAAGAATATGGGGTGGTTGGCAACTATGGTTCCCATAATGAAGGAACTATGTATAGATGATCTTGAGGAAGTATTATGTGAAGAAAGATGAAAGAAGAGTTCGTGAGAAGATGCATCTATTGTCAAGTAAAAGAAGATAAATAATCAACATCTGATAACTAGAAGGATTAGCTATGGCATCTCCATGAAGAAGGTAAGAAGACCCGGATATGTACGTTGGAGAAGGAGAACCTTGGTAATCTATGTCTTGGAGATGGATTCATACATGTGTCGAATGTTGAATCTTGATGTTGCTAGAAGTTCATGTCATGACGAAAGGCCATCATAAAGAGGTAACTTTGTTTTAATGCTCATTTTCATTTTTTGAAATCATCTAGTTAAGTTGAAACAGGGCTACCAGAAAAGGGTTGTGGAAAGTCACCTACAACTAGCACTCATGAAAATCGATGGAAGATCCTGGACGAATGATGACTTGAACGAAGTAGTTATATGAAGGAAAACCAGATGTGGACTAGAAGATCACTTCCGATGAAGAAAAGGATGACATGACTATTGGTTCAAAGTTCAAACACGATGTTTCATTCAAGGGAAGTGATGAAGAAGATGGTTGATGCCCTACAAGAAGGCTCCATGATAAAGAAGTTGAAGTTCATGACATGGTGTCGAAATAAGGAGCCCTACAAGCAATTGATAGTACCATGATATCCACCGAATAGAGTTGCTATTGGTAACAAGTCCCTCGTTAAGAGAGAGCTTAGGTATATTCATTTTAATAGGAATGAGTAGATCCTCCCTAGTTGAGAGGGAGAGATAGATAAATCATTCTTGTCTTCATGTTATAAAGAAAGAATGGAGGATTGGGTAAGCATCTGAGATTGACCCCAATACTCTTTGAGGATGAGGTAGGGCATCCAATAGGTAAGAGTAGTCGAAGAGGACATTCCATGAGGATGTATTAATCCAGGTCCTAGAAGGACATACCTTGTGAACATCTGGGTGGGGTATGTGCCTTGAGAGACAATGATGAAGGTGTCTATTAGTCATTGTCTCCCCAGCATTGTGCTCTATTCTTGTGGAGAGATAGAGTTGTTAGTCAAGGCCTTGCTATATGTCAAGGTTAGTTGATAAGATGAGATGCACTAATATAAGATGAATAAATAGCTTATGAGATGGCTTACCAATCCGACTCTTCTTATGAGAATGCCCAAGTACCTTGTACAGATTATGAATACCTCCCTAATTAAGAGGGAGTGTTGAAGTATGTAACTAGGTTTGGTCTTCATAATGTCTAATGTAATCATGATTTCATGTATTTGATGTAAAGAGGAAAAAAAAATTACTATTTTAGCATGGGTTTCATGCTCAAGATTATTTTATATGTAGGTCAAGCACCCATTGCTTCTAGGTTTTGTCATTGAGTCAAGAAGTCAAAGAAGTCATTGTCATATGTGAAAGACCCTATTGGGCATATTGTATCATGTCAAGAAAATTATTGTGAGTCAAAAGTGTCATAATACTCCCTCCAAGATCAAGTCAACCTAGTTGCAACAAGTCAACTTACATGAAAGGACAAGTCGGCCTCATAAAGGGTTGCTCGACCACTTAGAGAAGCCAATATATAGAGAAGAACTCAACCTCTTCAAGTAGCATCCAATTAATTCGTGTAAAAACAAGAGAGAGACTAAGAACAAGAGTGAAGAAAGAGAAGATTCCAAGGAAGAACAAATTGAATTTTAACGACTGCTTTTGGGGCAGAATCTCTCACACGTGAGAAAGAACTAGGGAAAATTTTGTTGCAGCAAGACTGAATTGTAATCACTACAAGGAGTCGAACTTAGTGTCAAAATTAGTCAAGATTGCAGACTGAATTGTCAAGAAATAGAAGGTTGACCAAGCGAAGGAGAAATGAGGCAAGATTCATCATATTTCTACCACGCATGCGAGCTAGGGTTTATGCAGGAAGGCTAAGAATCATAGTGAGATATTGCAGGTTTGAAATTGTGGTTGAAGTTCGGCAAGAGAAAATCAAGACAGAGGGTGAGTTGCAGGTTAGAGAGAGAGGGCATCATCATAGTCCGAGAGTGCAGGAAGAGTTCAGGAAAGGGCAACACAAAGGAGGGACGCAGTTCATCAGGCACTGCGCAGTAACTATGCAGAGCCTGATGACGCAGTGAGGCAAGCGTAAGGACAAAAGGTCCCCTTCGGGGTCAAGAAAACGCTATGGAGTGATAAATTAATCAGTAAAGTTTTCTCAGTGTTTCTTCCTCTAGTTTTGCTATCCTGTATCTTGTACATGAATTATTGCTGAAGAATTAATAAAGAAACCCTCATCTACTGAACTTGTTTTCCCACATTGGGTTTTTCTGTGGACAATTGTCCAAAAATAGCTGTGTCAATTTGTTTACATGTGTGTTCGTATTTTCATTGCATTCATTTTCCCTGGTATTTGATTTGTGAAGGATGCAGTGTATATGTTTCGATATTTGCTGTAGATAATTTCAAATAACTTGTTTAAGTAATTTTAACAAATAGAAGAAATATTATTAGTTGTTGTAGTAGGATTCGGGGTATCTGAATTTCCACACAGGGAGCCTTCGTTGAGGTGACAGTGGGCTATTGCTCCATTGTTGCCCTCGACCTAGTAGTTTCTCTATAGGAACCCCTCCTAGGACCCCTACTAGTTTGGGCGATAACGGGAACAAAAGCAAAACATTGATGTCCTTGAAGCATAATGCAATCTTCTCCAGTATATGGTGATAAACTTGAACCAAAGATTGTCAGTTACCGCAAACTGGGAGGAACCAAAGAAAGATGAAGTAGTGCACCAACTCGCTAATGACATGGGCATAGTAAAGCAGGACTCTACCTCTCTAAATGTCAAGTAGGAACATGATGCTAGCCGCCATGCTTTCTTAAAAGTGCAATGCTTCTCCAGGTTATAACTAGTTAGAATTTTGGGTCTATATTATCAAATATATAGCATCAAGAAGCACTAAAGTACTTTGTATAATGATATAAATAGTTTATGCTATGGGTGGTAGAAATTTTGACTACAAATCCCTCTTGGTTTCAAGTTTGGTTTTCACACCATGTTTAATGTCCTTCCCATCATGATCAAAAGTTGATATAAACTTGAATTTAAATCTCAAAAGGAAACACAATAGATTTTCTCTACTTTTCACATTTACTAAGGAATCACACAAACATTCATGAAATTTGGACACAAGAAATTTTGGTCAAATTGACCCTAGAAAAGCCCCGAAGGGAAAACCAATGAGGAAGGGATAATTTTATTATCTCAAACAGAGAAATTCAACAATTAATGCAACAACACAGTCAACTTATCTCCCTAGTTTCTTGCTCATAACTCCTTGGGAAATGTGTTGATAGTTCCTAGAAATTTGTGCAAGCAGTTCCTCGATTTTTGTGCCTAGAATTACTCACAAATTAACACTTGGCAGCTCACTTGAAATTGTGTCAGCTGCACAAATTTCCCAACATAACCTTTACCAAAATAATTCTTAGGACCCCTCGATTTCCGCATTGGTCTCCAATTTTGGTAAGCTGCAATAAATGCATATCACACCTCCTCAAAATTCACGCCTAATACCCTCAAATTTCGCATTGTTACTAGCAGCAATTAATGTGGCCCAAACTACCTCAAATTTTGGCCCAAGCTACCCTGAAATTTGCACTAACAGCTGCAATAAATGTTGGGAGTGCCTCAATGTTTGTGCTATGCTCTCCCTTTGTTGTACCTGTTGTTGTCTAGCTCCTCCTACTGTATTTTTCCTCTCATCCTCCTCTTCTCCAATCTCACACATGAAGAATGAATGCTCTCAAAGTGCCTTTCCCCTCTTTTGTTCTCATAATAAACAAAAAGACCTATCCCTAAGATTAAGGGCTGAGATTAGATTTTAGCCTTGTTGACCACTGAAATGTACTTGAAGATTTAATGACTCCATGCACGAGAATGTGTCAAAAAGTTCATTTACCATCAGAGTTCATATATCATCATAGCTTTTAAGCTCTATCTTCTTCTTCTCATTCTTCTTCTATATTGTACTTAGATTCCGCAAGCCCTATGGGGATGTTATAAAGTGATAATAGTGAGATGAATCGAGTCATGTAACAGGTCTAGGTAACTTGGGACATTGTCATCAACTGAGTTTACTCTGGGAAGTTTTTTTACTTGGTTAATTATTGGTACTTTTTAGCACTTAATAATTAATTGATTTTTTTCTTCCAAGCTATAACCCCAAAGCCAGAGTGTGGCTTCATGGCAAGGCCTTGGGTGAGTCCTAGTGCTTAGAGTCATTGTATATTACCATACTATAACACTCGTAAAGTTTCACAGAATTTGATTAGGTCTAGGGGTCAATTTTTTAATTTTTAAAATTTCATGCAGCAAGAAATTTTAATAAATTCTGATTGGAAAATGTAAAAAGTGATATCGAGAGAAGTTGTATGGGGTATGTGTGCTCAAAATTACACCTCTCACCCTTAACTTTCTACTAATACACACTTTGAGGGCTGAAAAATGAGTTATAGACCCTCAAAACCCATTTTTCCTAAGTTTTGTGGAAAATGTGGCAATAAATTAAGCCAGCAATTAAATAAATGGAGAAAAATAAATATCCACACATGCCAAAATGATGTGGGAATGAGGTGGAAATTCATCAAAAGGTCAAAGTCAAGTTAGAGAGTGATGTGGACTCCACCTAAGCCACAAATCAAGGAAGTTGACTTTCTCAAGGAAGGGACCACGAGTTCCAAAGACAAAAACGCACTTTTTGTGGAGATAACTAAAGTTTAGAGGAATGAGCAAGAGTTTACTCAAGATATGATTTGATTTCATGGAGGACTAGAGAAGTGGTCCTCTCCACATCTGTCCACCTTCATCTTCCACGAGTTCCTCTTATTGGATAGCGTGGACCTCCTTGGAGAATTCGACTTGCATGAGGTTACATTGGGATTCTCACCATTCTACATCGGGATCTTCAACATTCTTCATTGGGATTTGCTCCCATTTCTCTATTTAAGTGAGCTTTGGGCTCTCACTTTGAATCTTGATACGAGTTGTTGGATTGTGTACTTGTTTCCAATTAGTACAAAAGACTTTAGGGTTACATTTGATGTGTTATTCTCATCGTGTATGGTAATATCTTGATATTCTTGCTTTCATCTTTCTACTCATTTCATTATGCTATTATTTCCATTATGCTTTTCAAGTTGTGTTGATGTATAACCATCTAACATTAGCATAAGGTTTATTTACTTGCTCTAGATAGAGAATGTTTTAGTAGATGTCCAATATATCTCTATATTTTTCTCATCATTGCATGTAATTAAGCCCATATGGATCTAATTCGTCTATGTGAAGTTGTGTAGAAAATCTTCCTTTAGATCAAGCTTCAAGCATGAGGGGAAGTTCTCAGAGGAACCAAACCATTCTTGAAATACTGGAAGGAAAACCCATGTGGATTGACCAATTTCTTAGTTAGTTGCCTTATCTCACTTGCTAATTTCATTTCATGCATGATTAACATAGCATTCATAATCTTCTTATTCTAGCACATGCTTGGGATTAGTTTATATTTTCCATTTCCATTTGCTTGTGCAATCCATTTACAATATATGCAAGTTTTTTTTTTATTTGACCAAGCAAACATTTCATTTTGGCAAATTTAAACTATCTTACTTTGCTCTACAAATTCATGAAAATATTGCTTCAAATACTTTTATCAATCCATGTTCATATGGCATTTCGGTTGTTGATGGTTATTTCTTGAAGTATCTCTTGTGCAATTTCATTTGGAGCAAATTTACTTTATTGTGGGCAACATATTTTGGAACTCGCGATTTTACATCAAGCTAATTGTTTCACATTTCATTTCCATTAAAAGCTATTGGTGACATTTACTTGAATATTTTCTCTCATTAGACTTTTTTCTTTGGAAACACTAATTTTCACATAAGCATCTCATCTAGGCATCCTTAAAATTAATTTGCATCTTTAATTAACTTACCTCCAAAATAAGCTTGGTTGAAAGACTTTAGGAACCCCCCTTCTCACCAAAACTTGTGAAACATAGACGCTCTTTTGTGGCTAACACGGTGACCTTGTAGTGGTCAGAGCCACAGTCTCTGCAGTGCCGGAGGCATCGGGTGGTTGGATTTCCAGGGGAGATATCGTTAATACAGCCTCAGTTGTCTTTTCCTGGGTGTCTCTCCACAACTCACACTAGAGACTTGTTTCAAAACAGTTGAGAGAAAGGTTACATCTAGATAGGCATTTAACTGGAAATTTATCAATATAATTGCATTCCACATTAGATAGATTGCATATCATTCTAATTTAGTCATCTTGGAGCAGTTTTAGAATTACTTGCAATTTAATTGGTTTCATGTACTTGTCATGATGGATGTCCTCATTATTCCTTGATGTTATTATCTCAGGTCATCTAAGCACTTCCCTTAACAAGTACAATCTCTATTCACATTTTGCAAGTATTATTCTTAGGCTTGTTGAATCTCATTTGCAAGCATTATCTATCTTTCAAGAAGCATTTTGCAAGTAGTGTGGATCTTTCATTTGCAATCTTTACTTTACTTGCTAAGTTGTTATCTCATGTACTTGATGTTTAGCTCATGATTATGGGATGATATTGTCTTTTTACTTGAGCATTTCTTTATAAATACAATATTTCCATCTAGCAAGTGATATTTCTTTTATTGCTCTAACAGTTTTCCTTTTCCAGGATTGCTTGTCATCTTACTTGGAAATTTCTATTTGAGCAAGTACATACAATTTATTTTGAGCAATTATTTAAGCATTGTTCTATGATTATATATTTTTTGAATGAATCATTGAATGTTGCTCATATATTTCCTTATTCATATCATGGAATCAAGTTGATTGTCATATGCTCTCCATTCATTTTAGTCTCCTAGAAACTCACATTTTCTAATATCCCAAATGGGATATTTCGACTAAATTTGCAGAAAATAATGTAACCCAGAATTTTACCGTAAAATCAACATTTATATAACAGAAGATTGCCATGTAAAATAAAAACAAATAGAGCACTGCAATCCAATACACACTGAATAGGAAGAATCTGAGCATTATATTATAAACGACAAACTGGGGTTACATGCATATCTGACCCAAAATAGTTGAGATGGAGAGCTGGCCTCAAAACAATCTGTTGCACTATACCAGCCTCCAAAACTGAACAACTACACTCTCCCTCCAACAAAAGCTACCACTGAATACACTGAGAGACAATGAAGCACCAATTGAGGACCTTAATGATCCTCACTCAAATATCCCTGAAGCTCTGTGAAACTCCTGAATGAAGCCTCCTCAAAGAGAGTTGGGTTTTTGTCCAACACTCGAAAACATACCCGAGGGTTTCCACCCTAGGGCTACCAATGGAGTAGAGAACAGGGTTCTCAACCTCACATACAAGAAAAGATATCCAATCCAAGATATTCCTCAATGGCATCCTCCTATTCTTTTATAAATCTCATGGACCCCTCTAGAGCCTTCTATTTTATTATTATTTTAATCATGGAGCACTTTTCCCTCTTATTTTCCAATTAAAATATTCATTTTTAACGCAGGAAAGAGTAAATCGGCTACGATGTCTCCTCAGGTCACTGAAACTCATGTCCAACCATCCCATCATGTAGGTATTCTCGTTCTAGTTCCAATAAGCTATTACACTAAGGTGTTCTATTACATATTCCTACTGGAATGCCACCTTGGGTGTAATTAATTGAGTTAAGCCCAAAAATAACTTAGTTTTCTGAAAGTTGTCGAAATGCACTGGAACGAAAGGCTAACTGTGTAGTTGATGGAATATATCAAGTGCATGCCACCGGCCCTCATAAAAACTCCTCAAAGCCTTTCCAAAAAGCCCCTGGGCCCACTGATGACCCCAACCTGTACTCGTGACCTGTCTACTCCCAACTCTGGAAGTCCATCCTAACCTTGTCATAAGGAACACCAAAAAAAGGAATATTACACATTTCCTCTAACCTTCTTAGGGACCACCCCCCTTAGCTTTAACTAGGACAGAGCTTTATAGAGAGAGTTGGGAATAGGTGACAGTCCCATCTCTTAGTTTGCCACTGAGTCACACCTTGTGGGGTTGAGGATTGTTCCCACATTAACTAGGTGTGCAAGTGATGCGACAACAAGCCTCTCTTGATCAATGGTGGAGATCTAATCTCACATTGACCCCCAAGTCCCCCTTTTCATTAATTGACACTCCTAGTCACTTTAGTAACATAAAAGGTACCATGTACTTTACGACACATAAAGTAACTTTAATACATATAGTCACTTTAATAATATAAGTGTACCATGTACTTTATAATCTCATCAAGTAACCGAAAATCACATGAATTTAATAAACTCATATAGTCACTTTCCCTTCAACAGGTTCACTTTACCACTTTTCCTAGGCTAGGCACAAAGCACTAGGAAACACTTCCTTGATACCATTTCTTAACAATGGGAATGTAGTTTGCAAGGTTCTTATGTCTAAAAATCTTTAACCAGACATATGATATAATGTTGTTGTGGGATTTTCTACAAATTTAAACTAACATATTTTTCCAGTTATGGTTTAAAAAATAAAAATAAAAGATCTTACAAGTTACTACAACATACTACGATGTTATCCTCTATTATCCAAATGTTTGCTTATGATAAAAAAATGCAATATTTGAATATCATAAACATGGTGCTCAAAACTAAAATAAATTGAGAATATAAAAGAGAAACTACAACAATAAAACGACAATATAATGAACAGAAGATGTGCCCTCGAAAACACAATATGGAAAAATCCAGTGAGAAGGTGAACATTGTACCTTGATAGTTTCCTCTCAAATATAAAAGGCAAGAACAAAGAAAGATGGCCTCATCATGAAGTTCCTCTCTCTCTCTCTCTCTCTCTCTCTATATATATATATATATAACTCCTTTGTGTTGCTCAACAATGGAACAATAAATCAATACAATAGGAATGGAATTCCTTCCTTTCCTTATGGTTGAATGTTTAACATGTTTTGATAATTCTCTAGGGTTAGGGTTTTTCCATGCCCTGATTCCCAAATAAGTTTTGGGCCCTCTAGAAACTTCTTGAAAATCTACATGACTAGCTCCACATGTGCAACTAATGGAAGTTGATATGGCATCCACCTCACATTGCAGTGATCAAAGCAAAATTCAACTTGCAAGAGGCACAATTTCCTCACATGAATTCGAATTGAGGTGATCTTTGTACTATTGGAAAACTTTCGACAAGTAGAATAGCATCAAAGGCTTAAGAACTATGTTGGCAAAGTTTTGACCACAAAAAATGTTCTTTAAAGACCAGAGCATGCTTTGAATATTTCAGGGCCCAAAATCACCAAATATAGAATTCCCCCTAGAATGGGCCCTATTAACACTAGATCTACCTACATTGATCCAAATGTCACTATATGTTTGTGGATTAAAAGGTGATCTCAACATCACAGAGTTCACCAACTGGCATCAATGGTTCATGGACATTATACATGATCCATTGAACATCACAAGGTTCATCATTCAACATCAACAGATTGTGAGTACCTTAGCCATCTGGTACTTTTTTACAAAGTTTTCTTCCAACCCTACCTCGTTCCAAAGTTGTGATGTATGAGTTTTGGGGAGTATTCAGAGATCAACATGTAACAAGGATAGCACATCTTACGCTATGTTTAGTAGATTTTTGGTTTGAGCTTCCAACATTCTATTTTTCATATTTGCCCCAAACATTGGATTTATATGCAAATTTTGGAGGATGCATCAAGATGGAGCACGATCATATAGATACTTTCAAGTTCTTGACTCCATTATTTTTAGAAAATTCTATTTTTATAAACTTGATTTATTTTCAACAATGGATGGATAGTGTTGGTGACTTGTTATTGTGTTTTTCAAATTGGTACTTCTACATTTTCGAGATTCACAATCTTGAAAGGTTTCTATTTTTATAAATATTATCTTTCCTAAAATTTGAAAGTGGATTTGGATTCCCATTAGAGAGATGAGCATGGAAATATGTTTTGATGAAGATTCAACATGTTTTAAACCTGGATCAAAGATTGTCAAGGTTGATCAAATCTAGTCAAACCGAGGCCTAAATAATATGTAAATGACATGCGCATTCCATTAGAACAATTAGTCACAACAAATCTAATAATATTTACTAAAATATTTACTATTAATTTTTCCTTATATTCCAGCGTTTTTAATTAGTTGATTTTCTTGCTTAATTAATTAAATTACCTAAAATGTGATAAATAGAAAATGGAAAGAAATACACACACCATCCACATAATAGACACAAAGATTTGACCTGGGAAACCCCTATAGCGGAAAACCTAGGTGGACAATGAGGCTACTCTACTCTTTTCTTTGTTATGGAAAATGTGCAAGTACAAAGGAACAGGTTCTCACTATGGAGTTACTTGAGACCTGTGGCTTGTAAGACTGCTACAAAACATTAACCCCCTTTGTTATGCTCTCTAATTTCGCACTCCTGGTTGCTCTGCTCTCTATGGAACAAAATACAATAGCATAGAATGGAACTCATACTACTCCTAGTGGCCTAGTATATAACATAGCCTAATAGCCAAATACAAGTAATGTTTGACTCCCTCACCTCTCAAATAGATTTAAAATTTGGAACCTTCTAGAGTTTTCTTCAATGTCCACACCTGGCTAGCCCCATACGCATGAGTAAGGGGGTTGATGTGGCATCCACTAGTACCATGGTGGTCAACACAATAGGCCGACTTATGGGTGGCACAACTTTTGCATATGAACTTCGTTTGACACACTTCTTGCAGCATTGTAAATATCTCTAATTGTAGAACAGCACCAAGGGGTCTAGCGCAAGCAAGAGTTTTTGGACCCCAAAAAACTTTTCTTAAGGCCTCAAATGCCTACAAAAACCTTCAGACCCCAATATTTCAAAATGGAACACATTGATAAAAATGACCCTGCAAGCTAATTCCTCACATTTTTCCACTCTGAAAGCATCAAGGTAGATGACAAATAATATAGTGATCTGATCCTAATCACCAAGGATCACTTTTTTAGAGACATAACAATTACAATATTAGGGTGAAATTTGGTGGCCATCAAAGAGTACCAACTTTTTTATTGTTTTTAGCAATGTGCTTTCCAAGATTTGACACTTTCTGAGGACCCAATATGGGATATATCATGTGTTAGAGATAATGATTATATTTAGAACTTGGAGACATAATAAAGTCCCACTATAATGTGATGTATTAATGTGATAATTAATGTAATGGTTAATATTTAGGTATTTGGGAGTTAGATAACATAGTCCTCTCTCCTACTATGTAGTGAGGCATTAAATCATTTAAAGGATGAATGAATCCACTCTCGCAATCTAAAATGTATCCCTGACCATGCTTGTGTGTGGAACTCACATGATATTAGAGCTAGGTGAAGGAGAAACCAAGGAAAGGGGTGTTGGAGTTGAGGGACCATTATGAATAAAGAAGGCATTGAGGAATTGCTCGCACACAAGAGAATAAACAATTTCAACAATATGTTTGTAAATAAATTTGATTTTTGTTCATAATCATGACATTATAGGAAATTTGTTAATGGTGCTCTATAGTGAAGAACCCTCACATGATGATTTGAATTTTGAAGTGAGCAGTGGGATGATTGGATTAATGTGTTTGCAACAACCCAAGAAGATAAGCCACAAGGTTGTAGGTATGAATAGATATCATATGCATTTTCCAACAATGCCACCATTAAATGTTATCATCAAATTGAGTAGTCAAAACCACCATCAAAGAATAAAGAGCGATCCCCATAGAAAAGGTGACACCCATTAAAGAAGGTTGCAATCACCCGTGGGGTTCATGAGTTGGTAAGCCATAAAACAATTAAAACAAAGAAACTTTTTTTAACCACAACCACCACACAGAGAGAGTTCTAATAGTCGTACCCACTAGAACCACCAAGTAGAAAGAAATTGTCTAGATGACCTTATCTACCAATAAGGAGTTAAAGAGTCATATTACAAAGTCACCAAGGTAAGTAGCTAGAATGAAGGTTGTTAGACAGGGTGAGCCACCAAAGGAGCAAGAGGAGTTGTGTGAATTGAAGATAAGAATAAAGTGAAGATTCCACAAGTTGTCGAACAGGAGGACCATTGTTGTGGAAAAGATAATACTCTTCTATTGTAGGAAACAAAAGACAATTCAAAGAAAAGACAAAGCCACCAGAATTTTAATTTATTATTAACAGAACTGTAAAGTATGCAGAGTTGGCACAATCGTACTATATGCTTAATTGATTTAGAAGAGACTTGCATTGATTTGGTGAAGAACAGACTAAAGGAAATTTGTGCTTGAAGAATTAAAACAAGAAAGTTTCATGATCTAAGCACGTATTCACATTTTTTCAAGACAAAATTTTGAAGAATCGGTTTAAAGTGTAGTGCTAGCATGTATCTACATTTTTTTTCAAAGAAAATAATTTGTTGAGTGTCCATTTGAAACAGTAATAGGGTTTTCAATCGTCAGGTTGTAGAAGTAATTTCAGAACTGTTTGGTCTAGTTAAAACCAGTTTTCCACAAGGACGCGCCCCCTAGGGTGGGGGGCAAGCTTTCTTGCTCCCCCATGTTCCCGGGACAAGGAAACGTTTCCCCACGTCCTCTTTTTTGGGGAAAGTCTGGGAAACTTCAAGGTGACTTTGTTTGGTGACAAAAAGAGTGAAGAGTTTGAATCGAATCGGGAAAAAATCTAGATCGGCAAAAATGTCAAATGATAATTATGATTCATAATAGTCTAATATGAAATGATGATCATATTTAGATGTACATTTTGTAATTATTAAGATTTACTATTTACTAACTTAGTTATTGACATATTGTTGAGATTTTATTTTTTATTTTTATACATTAAATTTTTAATAATTTTATAATTTTTATGACTTTGACGTCCTCGCGTTTCCCCGAAAGTTCAAATGGTCAAAGTTTGGACAGACTTGACATATTTTAATACAAAGTTTGGACAGACTTGTATTGGGAAAAGAAGAAAGGAAACACTAATGTGGATGCCCAGGCAGAGTATCATGCAAACGATTGATAGGCGGTTATGTTGATCAAGCTCTCAATAACGAATAAGATTCTTCCCAAAGTTCAAGATGGTAGAGTGTTTTTCTTAAAAATATGTTATTCTCAATTAAAATGGAGGAATTTGACACTCTGCCATATCATTTGCTTTAAAATCAAGCATATTAGAGATCAATTGATAGCAGTGAAACAGGAATCGGCGACTTAGCCGATTAGTCACAATTCCTAATCTGCTCGGCAGCCAAACGAGCAGAGTCGCCTCTGCGCGAGTTAAACTCGCATTGACCGAGTTTGACTCGTGGTCAACGCGAGTTTGACTCGCGCAAAGGCGATTAACCCGACTTGCGCGATTAACAGTCGGCCGATAGGTTATTCGCCCGCTCGCTATTCACTCGCCCGCCCGCTGTTTTATTTAGTAATTTACACGACGACTATTTGCCGCCATAGCTCTGAAGTTTGCCATCGCTCGGTTGTGCTGGAGTTTACCGGAGCTGTGCTGGAGTTTGCCGGAGCTATCCATTGCCGCCGTTCGGGAGTTCAAACATTGTCGCCGTCGAGTTTTCCCTAGACATTGCCACCGCCGTTATGACTCTCAGTTATTGATTTTTTAGTATTTACTGATTTGCTTGGCAATGTCTACCCTTGACGACTGTAGTGAATTGAAATGTCTACCCAGTTATAACCAACGAACATAATATGCACATTTTCGGGAGACCACCCTCTTCAACAGCGTGGACTGTGGTGTGGTTTTTTGTAGTTTAGTTTTTATTCAAATTAGTTTATCAACTATGTACATTACTACATTGGAGTGATTTATCGTGATTTATCTCTCTCAATTTTTAAAATTAGTTGGTGTTGCCTGCCGCCGGCAAAATTAAATTTTCATGGTTGCCGCTCTCTTATCATCAAATTTGAATTATCACGATAGGGTTTAGATCAAAAGCCTTTCTCAAAATCATTTTCAGTTATACTTTTATCTATTATGAATATGTTTTCATTATATTTTATAATTTTATTATTATGTTTTCATTTTCAGTTATGCTCTTATATATTATAAATATGTTTTCATTATATTTTATAATTATATTATTATGTTTTTACAGTTCAATATATTTTATTTATTGAATGGGATGGATATTACTACTCGTAATATATTTTAAATAATTTTTGTTTTAAATATGTATTCATTATATTTTATAATTTTATTATTATATTTTCATTTTTAGTGGTGTTTTTATCTATTATAAATATGCTTTTTATTATTTGATGGATTTCAGAAGTCCATTATATTAGATGAATAATTTACTTAACTCAATTGAACCTCGAAAATGATATCTAATTTTCTCATTATATTTTATAATTATATTATTATGTTTTAAAAATTCAATATATTATACTTATTGAATAGATGAATATTACTATTCATAATTTAAATAACTTTTGTTTTATTTAATGTTTTAATAACATTATTTATTATTACATATAATTTGATTTAAATAGATTTTGTTTAATTTATTTTTTAATGACTTTATATCAATATTTTTTAAATAATCTTGAAATTTAAATAATTAATATGTTAGAAAGTTCTAACTAAATTTTATTGATTGTACCATGAATGTATTGAAAAAAATTGAATTTAGGTAATATAAAGTGATAAGAATTTTATATTTAAAATAAATTTGTAAATATAAATTTGTAAATAATTTAGGTAATATAAATACTAAAAAATCAATAATTTAGGTAATTTTATATTTTAAAAAAAAATTGTAAATAATTTAGGTGATATAAATTTTATAGTATTTACATATATGAGATACTTATTCATTCATGATATTTTGGACATCTATTGATATTATGCATTGTTTGGACATGGCTTTATTGAATATCAATGAAAAATATTTGTTTTATTTCAATATATGTGTATTTCAGATTTCTTTATTTATTGAATTTGCCAATTTTTTCTCGATTTTTTCCCGATCCGATTCAAACTCTTCGCTCTTTGCCTCGCCGATTTATCGCTGATTCCGAGACTGGACACATAAAGAGCGAAGGAACATAATCTACATCTTTGCAGAAAAAACTACTTTCAATTAGTATAAATAAACACAGACCAAAATTATAGATAAATTTTAGTGATAATAAGTGTTTTATTATTGATAAAAATATGCAAAAAGATGGTTGCTATGGTGTGGAAGAACAAGATTTATTTTGGTTGAAAAAATTGAGAGCAAGAGTGGTTCAGCAGAAAAAGGGTTGTAATTTCACCAAAAATTCGGCCATATTGCCAAGGTCGAAGAGGTGTCAAGTGACACAGTTCCATAAATGAAACCCTAGATGATGTTGCTACTAAAGCAGGTCAAAATCAGCAAATAAATGAAGGCAAATGGCATGTATATTATGCTTTATCTATTGTAATTCATAAAGGGGTATTAAACAAGAATATATTAATAAATAAATAGCTCAAAGTGAGTGTAGATGAAATGGTAAAACAAGTGGCACTTCCTTAGAGAAGCAAAGACAACATTTTGATTTGTTGCACCAAAGTCACCTGGTTCAAGTTCGAATTTGAGTTCGGTGATACTGAAGTTCGACAAAATTTCGAGAGAAAAAATTTTGGTGATAAAATTTAGCATTAAATTCGAAAAACTATAAAATTTAAAACTATATATATATATATATTGGGTAATTATACCCTATGTAAAAATGAAAATAGTAGGATAAAAATGAAAATAGAATACCATCATTAAAATGATTTTATTAATATTTTAATAAATGGGCAAATTCAAGAAATAAATGTTTGGTTATTGAGAAAATACCAATGAATATAAAACAAATCTGACTTCTAATATAATTTGCTAATTTTATTAATATTTAACGGGAGGGAAAATTCAGGGAAAGGGGTTTGTTGACCACTCCGTGTCAACTACCCTATAGCAGTACACTTTTTCACAAAGGGATTCCTACATGTTCAAGCACTCAGATCATCCTACATTCATCATCATTGGTCTATTAGAATTGTAAGCCCACTCTGCGATGTTTGTAATGTAAATGATGCTAGTAAGACCATATATGCATGTAACAACCTAGGTAAGCCTATTATTTTGGTGATGATTTTCATCCTAGGAGGTTTTTCGTCTAACTGATTCATTTGTGTTTTTAAACACAGATGATCGACAGATTTTTTCCCTCCAGCTTCACCGCAAAGCTAGGGTGGAATTTGTCGTCAAGATCTTAGGTGAGCCCTAGCATTCTAGTCCAGTGTTTTGTAAAAGTGATTTGGGAATAATTTAAGCTAATTGGCTAAATTATTTTATTACAAATCACTTGGTCTACTAAATCATATTGAGTCGCAGAATTGGGTATAAATTGAAGGTCTATAACGAACAAGTGTCCCCCCTTTGAGGGTTGAAATTGTAATATCTTGATGTAAAAAATATTTTGGTGCATGGTCTCTCATATTGAGACACCATGGCTAAAATATTACACGGCGGAAAATTTTGTAATCCCCTAATCAATTAAATTTCTGGCAAAAATAGACTAAAATCCTAAGCCATAAATTTAATTAATTAGAGTCAAAATTAAAATCCTAGAGAAATTAAATTCTCAAGTGGAAAAATTTGTTGGTCTCCAAAAAATTAATTTTTGGAGGTCCCCCACCAAGGGAATATTGGAAATTTGAAAAAGAAATGTACTCTTGGGCCTTGGTAGTTAAGTCAAAATCAAAATTTTGAAAAAATTAACTCTAAATAATTTTTTTTGAGCTAATAAAAAATGGTTTTTATGAGAAATTCAAAAAAAATCGACGATGAAGATTAAATGATGATCAAACATTTATCAAAGGTCGAGATTACTTTGATGGGGATCAAGCCATTAGCTATTATTTTCCACTTGGAGGATTTATCTATAAATTATAAGTCATTTGCTTCTCAAACACATAAAATAAAATAAAAATAAAAAATAAAAAGAGAAAGCTTTGAGTCAAGCTCTGCTGCTATAATATATTTCTGGAAATAATAAAGAAGACTTTAGGCCACCAAAAAAAAAAAAATGAGAAAGCTTTGAGTCAAGCTCTGCTGCTATAATATATTTCTGGAAATAATAAAGAAGACTTTAGGGTCTTTTCATGGTGGTGATCCTCTTCTATCTATTGGTAATATTTTTCTAAATCATGTGCCTAAATGCTCTATTGAACTAAATTTCATAAGTTTTTCATTTCATTAGTTAGCAGTTCGATTATCTATTTACACAAGTATCTTGCATTAGGTATTGGGTTTTAGAAAAATGTTCTAACTTGATTGATCTACCAGGTATCTCTAGATTTTGAGGGTTTTAACGTGTATCTGACCCTTTTTGAAACTAAGAGCTTGATCTTAAGTGTGTAGAGAGCTAATCAATATTTAGATTTTGGGCATGAGGGGAAGTCTTCAGTTGGACCGGCCAACTCCCAAGTCTAGAGGCATAAGAGCCCATTGTGTTAAATTTCCAAGATCTATCGGACGATTGGTTTTGCAGAGGTCTTGACCCTTACTCAAAATTTAAATTAAAAAAAAAAAATAGAAAATAAAATAAAATAACTCGTATTTTAATTTTACCCATTTATCTCCAATTTAATTGTGCAAATAAAGATAGATCTGATAATTAGAGCTTGAAATTTCTTGTGAATATTGTAAAATAGATTTTGGGAATAATTTATTTTCTAACCCTTGTGTGCAGCTAGGGTTTTGGGGTTTGGATTCTATTTTTAATTTTTGTACATATTGGGTTTCTGGGCTTTTAAAATTTTATTTGTACAAATGAACTTCAAAGCCAAATCTGAAGAATTATCAATGGTTTCAATCCTTGGACAAAAAAATTTGAGGGTTTTATAATGTCTCAAACGGGATATTTTACTAAATTTGCAGAAATCGAACTCAACCCAAACTTCACCATTAAATTATCATTCATTTAACAGAAGATTGTCATGTAAGATAAAACAAACAAAGCACTACAATCCAATGACACAATGAACAGGAAAATTCTCAACTTTTATGATAGTGGATAAACTAGGGTTACATGCATATATAACCAAAATAGCTTAGATGAATGTTGGCCTCCAAGATAATCTGCTGCATTGCATCGGCCTCCAAAACTGAATTGAACTGCCACTACTAAGCTCTCCTGTGAATTCTGGATGAATTCACCAGGGGAGAATGGGTGCTTGTCCAATCTCACTAAATCATCTGAGGGTTTCCGTCCTCGGGCTACCAAGGAAGTAAAGAACCGAGTTCCCAACCTCTCATACAAGAAGAAATATCAAATCCAAGATGTCCTCCAATGGCCTCCTCCTCTTTTATAGATCTAATGAACACCTCTAGAACCTCTTGTTTTATTATTATTTTAATCATGAAGCACTTTCCCTCTTTTATTTCAACTAAAATATTCTTTTTAATGCGGGGAAAGGGTAAATTGGCCACCATGTCTCCTCAAGTCACTGAAACTTTCATCTAACTATCCCATCTTGTAAATCTTCTCATTCCAATTCCAACGAGCTATTACACTACGGTGTTCTATCAAGTATTCCTCTCGAAATGCCACCTTAAGCGTAATTAACCGAGTCGGGCCCAATAATAACTCTGTTTTTTAAAGTTGTTGCAATGCATCGAAACGAAAGGAAAACTGTGCAAATGATGGAATATACCAAGCGAATGCCATCGGACCTCATAGAAACTCCTCAAAACCCCTCCAAAAGCCCCTGGGCCTACTAATGACATCAACGTGCACATGCGCCTGTTTGTCCCCAAATCTGAAAGACTGAAAGTCCATCCTACCCATGTCATAGGGAACACCAGAAAAAGGAACATTACAGGTTTCTAGAGGTGGATCTAGGCCTAGGAAGGCAAGATCCATCCTCCATTTTTCCTCCAAGCTCAATGCTCAAGCTCCAGGATAAAACGTCAAGCTTCAGTGGATATTTTTTGCGATTGTTTGAAGAAAAAATTCAGATCTGAAGTATTTTTCTGAGCTCATCGAGGGTTTCAAGAAATTTCAAGGCTTCTAGGCCAAGCGTGGCCCTCCCTCTTCCCTGCAGCATCCTTTTTCTCTTCCCCCAAGACTGTCGTGGCCTTAAAGGCTTATATCCCTGCCTGCCGTTTCCCTTTTCTCCGTACGGAAGCCCCTTAAAACCCTCTCCTTCCCTCCACTCATCCTTTCTCCTCCACCACAGCTCCTTCCCTCCTCTCATCCAAGCTTCTGCTGCCTCTGTTTAGCTTGACGCAGTCCCTAATCTGGGCTGTGTTGCCCTCAGATTGCCCTCTTAACCCTCGGCCCTCTCTCTTTTGTCCTTCGATGCCCTTTGGCAGCCCTCACAGGCTTAACAGAGTCCCTATTCCTCCCTACGGCATCCTCTTTCTTCCATATCCTAACCATTTTCTCATTGTTGTAGCCTCCACAACCTCATATAACAGGCCTTTTCGGTTGATGCTCCTAATTTCATGTGATTTCAGGGTTCATATATTTAATTACAGGGGTCTTTGAAGGGTTTTTACATTGAATTTGTGGCTAGGGCTTGACCCTGTTTGAACTTCTCTGTAACATTTTTTTTTTTTTTAAGGGCTGCCTCAAAACTGGAAGGCCATTAAATTCCCTTTGCCGTGAGCCTCAAAGAGGCCGAACCCTTTCACACCTGAAGCAAATAATAATTAAGGGTTTTATTATAATTCTACTTGCAAAAAATTATTCTGTGGCTAACGTTTGTATCTTGCAGAAGTAACGTTCACTATGGAGGAGTGTTTGTTCATTAATTTGGGACTATTCATTTGCCATTATTTGCATCCTAGCATTGATCAAAGGGAGATACCTACACCTTATTGGCATATTAGACCTTTGAAGAGCAAACCTTTTATTGCAGATCCAACACATTTATTTGCAGAGGTAGCGTTCAACAAAGAGACCTAGCATTCAATGGTTTAAGGTCCTGGGAGAGGCCTTCCTCCATCGTTGCCCATCTGCAAGTGACTGGTCCTAAACTTGCAGAGGTCTGATTCAATTATACAGTAGCATCTCAGTGAGCTACTGGAGTTGATTCTTGAGATTGCAGGTGGTCCAGCCCTCAGAGAAATTGTGGACAAGTGTCTCCAAGCCCTTGGGCTCACTGGTTTGCACCTCCTAACGCTTTGTTTCCTCACTGTTGAGTTACAGCTAGCAAATTATTTAATAACAGTGAGAAATACGCATCAAATTAACATAAACTTACACACCATTGTCAAACAAATTCATAAATCAATTGGGTAATTTGGTCTAAGGCTGCAAAATTCTATTGGGTGATTGTACTCACTGCATCTTAAAGTCTGAAATACATTAGTAAGATAAATACATTTCTCTGTTTTCTCTCTAATCGAAGCAATCTGGAATACTTTTTCTTTTATATTTGACATAAGAATTGCTCTCTATAAGTTACTGCTGTCATAAACTTATCACCGAAGCACAAATAGCTTGCTGCTGTCCTAAAATCATTCGTCTGAATGCATTTCTATTTTGAAGTGCTCTCATTTGCTCATAAGGTATTGGCATTGGATAACCAATCTCTTGTTGCAAATTTGATACAATAGCCTTAGCATAATTCTCTTGTTTCATTGCTAAAATATAATTGGCACTTAGGCTCTAAAGAAAATCTGATATCTAATTGTGTCATCATCTTGAGTGAATAAACAACCCTATGCTCTTTTACTTGCATCGTTGATTATATTAAGCATTGACATGTTGTGCTGAGGTATACTAAGAGCATCTACCAATTGCTTCTTTTGGGATAAGTGTCATTAACATATCATCTCTTGGATAATTGCTGAAAGTAGATAAGTGCTCTATTTCTCTCTCTTGCTTCTTGGTTAAAGCACATTGTTGATCTTGGCTAATTAGAAATCTACACTTGGCATCAAAGGTTTATCTTGGAGATTAGTGAATACAATTGTTGAAGAATATTGGTTAAGAATATTTGCAATAATCTCATTGGCTAAATATCAAAATAAGCAAGTATTTTAAATGTTCATGGTTTTATGATTCTTGTTTAAAGCACCATTGGAAGAGCATTAGATCTATCTAAGTACTCTTAGTTCATTGATTGAGTAGATTTCATCTTCATTACATTTTGTGATATCTATTGTTAGCACTTTGGCATTTGTTTTCATAGTTGAGATTGTCTCTTGAATATCGTTAACAAGTACTTGCCAATATAGGTTAAGATTAACCATAATCAAAAGTACTTAAAACATTGTCCACGGGGTCTTGGATAGACGGTGATCGGGTGCTCTGTTAAGGCACTCCTTGATGTGAAGTCACTGGTTCAATTCCCCGCCTCGATCAGGGTGATATATTGGACATGTTGAAGATGTAGTCCTACCAAGCTTACAAAAAAAAAGTACTTAAAACATTAATAGTCTCACTTTAAGAATCATTCTCTAATCTCTCCTTGCATATCATCTTAAGTTAGTCTTGCATCTAAAAAGTTACCTCCAAGCATAAGCTTGGTTGATAGATCTCTAGGACATCCCTTCTCATTTATAGCTTGAGGGGCCTCGACAATGTAGAAATTTCTTGTTTTCCCACCCCGGTTTTCAGTTTCACCTTATTTCTCCTTTTAGTAAAATGCCCTTTCTCATATCCTTACATTCAACAACAGAAAAATAATTTTTTTCCTGAAAACACAAATTCTGGAAAATTTACAGAATGCTGGAAAATGCAGAAATAAAAATCAGCAAGCTCAAAACAGCCATTCAACACATTTAAACACTGATATTTTTAGTCAACATGACCCTGGAAAAACCCCCTACAACTCTTGGGGAAAACCAGTTCGAAAGCTTCTCTTTTATTTTCTGAATATTGCTTTTTACAGTGAAACAAGAAAAACTCAGAAAAAATTCCAGCAACCAATTTACAGACTTATCTCGATTTCCGTGCTTGCACACTGCCTCGGAAATTGTGCCAAATCAGCAACAACAGAAAACAGAAAATTTATAACACCTTAGGACAGCATTAAATGTTGTACGGCCACCTCAGGAAGCGTGCCAAAACAGCCATACTTTGTTGTACGGACTGTACAGATTTCGTACAGCACCCTCTCTTGAAATCCGTGCCAAAAAAAAGAGTTGTAGCTATTGTCCTTTTCCTCGGTTTTTGTGCCGAAAATGACAACCACCCTCTTTCTCGAAAAACGTGCCTGATTTTTGTGCCTTGTAGTGTGTGCTTGTTGTTGTACCCTCTTCCTCGATTTTTGTGCCTCTTCACTTGGAAACACTGCCTCTCCTTTGTTGTACGGATTTTCTGCCTCGGTATGTGTGCCAATAAATGCTGCTGTACCTTTGTTGAAATCTCTTCACTGCTGCCCTCCTTCACACTGCTCAAAAAAATCTCCAGCTCTCTTTCTCTCCTTCTCCCAATCTGCTCATGAAAGAATGAATAACCTTTTCCCTCCTTTTCCTCCTTTAACCTAACCCTAAGTGACTTTTGGGGAATCCCTAAATCCAATGGCTGAAATAGATTGAGATCTAGGGCTGAGATTAAATGCTCATTTAAATCTCACTTTCCAATTTTTAATTCACCCCACTTTAATAAAGACCCACTTAGTCATTTATTTCCAAAGTCACTTTTCCTTTCTAATTTTACATTGACTTTATTAAAGTCACTTTAGAATTAGACTTTAGTAACTTTATCACTTAAAGTCACTTTTAAATTAGATTTGACTTTATAACTTTATAAAGTCACTTTAGGAGAAAAATTAAATTCTTTTGGACACTTTTCCCTAGGCCAAAAATCAAAGCCTTAGGGAACCACCTGTCCTCCGGTAACCAAATTTCAACACTCCCTCTTACCGAGGAAGGTGTTCCTCACCACACCAATCTTGTCTCTGAAGTAGACATGCTTGCCCCGTGGTAAGGCTTTGGTAAGAATATCTGCAACCTGCTCATCAGTGGGAATATACTCAAGCTTCACAGCTCCTTTTTGAACATAGTCTCCGATGAAATGATATTTGATCCCGATATGCTTTGACCTGTCATGAAATACTGGATTCTCCGTGAGTTTAATGCAACTCTGATTATCACAGTAAATCACTGAAGGTCTCAACGGCTAACCAAATAAGCCAAACAACATCTTGCGAATCCAGATGGCCTCACAACTAGCTAGACTGGCGGCCATATACTCTGCTTCCGCTGAACTCAATGCTACTGACTGCTGCTTTCGGCTGAACCATGACACTACTGCCGAACCCAACCCAAAGCAGCACCCTGAAGTGCTCTTCCTATCAGAAGCACAACCTGCCCAATCAGAATCAGTGTAACTTGCCAATCTCACTCCATCCCCCTGCCTGTAGTCCAGACCATAATCCACTGTCCCCTGCAAGTACCGCAAAATGTGTTTTGCAGCCACCCAGTGAACCTTCCTAGGCTCACACATAAACTGACTCATCGTGTTGACTGCAAAACAAATATCTGGCCTAGTGTTGACCAAATACATCAATGAACCAATCAGTTGTCTGTACAATGTGGGATCCACCAACTCTGAATCCGAAGCATGAAGCTTCTTCCAGTTGGTGATCATCGGTGTTGACATGGGTTTACAATCCTCCATGTGGAATCTGCCAAGGATATCCACAATATACTTCCCCTGCCCTAGGAAGAAATGCCCCTCCTCCTGCCACACCTCCAAACCCAAAAAGTAATGCATCAAGCCGATGTCCTTCATCTCAAACTCCGCCGCAAGATCTCTCTTGCAGTGCTCTATGAGTCTCTCTGCACCTGTAATGACTAAGTCATCAACATACAGCACCAAAATGAGAGGCTCCTCACCTATCAAAATATAGTAAAGGTTCGGATCTGCCTCACTCTTTGTGAAACCCATCTCCTGCAAGTATGTATCTATCCTGGAGTACCAAGCTCTGGGAGCTTGCTTCAGGCCATAAAGGGCCTTCTTCAGTCTACACACATGGGACTCCTTCCCATGCACCTCAAAGCCCTGTGGCTGCTCAATGTACACCTCCTCCTGTATGAAGCCATTGAGAAATACGGTCTTCACATCCATCTGGTGGATCTTCCAACCCATCTCTGCTGCTATCGATATAATGGAGCGGATCGAAGTATATCGAGCCACGGGAGCGAAGGTCTCTTCATAATCAACTCCCTCTACCTGGGAGAACCCTCTAGCCACAAACCTCGCTTTGAATTTCTCAATGCTGCCATCTGCAGCATGCTTTACCTTGTAAAACCATCTGGAAGTAACCACGGATTTGCCCTCAGGCCTCGGCACCACCTCCCAAACATCATTCTTCATGATAGAAGAATACTCCTCTTGCATGGCCTCTCTCCAGACCTGCTGGCTAGCTGCCTCCTCATAGCTAGAAGGCTCAGAGTCAAGGATGATGGTAGCCATTGCCATATAGCTACAAAACCTCTCAGGTGGTCTGCTCTCTCTAACCGGCCTCTTAGGCCCAGCAACAGATGTGGCCTTTCTCAAGGTGTCCTGAAGCCACTTGGGCTTCCTCTTCCCTGAGCATACTTCTCCCATTGGAGAATTAAACTCCTCCTCCTCATCATCATCAGGAGCCTGAACTCTGACCCCATCACCATTTGTTGTCCTCCTACACCTTTCAGATTTTGTCGTGGTCACCAGAGTCGGCCCCGTCATCGGTGGACTTCCTAGTGAAGCGCTCTGTGAATTGCTCGCATGCTGCACGAAGCACCACCCTCGACTACGCGAGCCACTTTGCTCATGACGGACTGACATCGTCATAGATGTACCCTCAGGATCCTCGATCCACCTTGCCCCGGATCCACAGCGGCGCTCGAGTTTCTTCTTGAGGGAGTGCAGGCCCCGATCCAGATACTCTAACTCCCGTGACCTCCTAAAGGCCCTGTCCTCCTCGAACTTCACATCCCGCCTGACAACAACTCTCCTCTGTGCGGGAATGTAAATCCGAAAGGCCTTTGAGGTCTCACTGTAGCCCACAAAGATACCCTTCTCTACGGTGGGCTCTAGTTTGGTCCTCTTCTCCTTGGGTATGTAGGAGTATGTAATACACCCAAAGATACGAAGATGACCAATATCGGGCTTCTTCCCAGAAAAAGCCTCCTCTGGAGTCATATGCCCCAAGGCACGATGCAGACTCCTGTTCTGCAAATAAACAGCAGTGTTGCAGGCCTCTGCCCACAAAAACAATGGCAACCCCTGATCATGTAACATGGCTTTGGCAGCCCCTCCGATGGATCTGTTCTTCCTCTCCGCAACCCCGTTCTGCTTGGGGTTGTAAGGAACAGTGAACTCCCTCCTAATGCCTGCCTCCGCACAATAGTCAACAAGCTCTCCAAGGGTGTACTCTCCTCCATTGTCCGACCTCAGGGACTTGATCTTCCGACCTGTCTGTGTCTCCACAAGAGCTCTGAACTCCTGAAACCGCTTGAAGACCTCACTCTTGGTCTTCAAGAAATAAATCCAGGTCCTTCTGGAGTGATCATCAATGAATAACACATAGTACTCATATCCACTCAAGGAAACATGAGACATCCGACCGCTCACATCGGAATGAATCAAATCAAGTATCCCGGTCGCTCTGCTGTCACTGCTGGGAAAAGGGGATTTGGCAAACTTGCCCATCGCACATCCTCTGCAAGTATCAAAGTGATCAGTACTGAAATCTGGCACACCTGTAGTGATCTCCCGCAATGTCCTCAAGGCTCCATGATACATGTGCCCCATCTTGCGGTGCCAAATCTCACACAGCTCAGAACTGCTAGCTCTACTGTCGGTGCTACTGCTCAATGCCATAAGGGGCTGAAATGCAAACTTGTACACCTTTGCATGGCGTACACCTATCACTCTAGCTGACTCAGCTGGAGTACCCCTGGGATATATCAGCACTTGTCCTCTCCTGAACAATATCTCATATCCTCTATCCTCCAATGCTGAGACGGATATGAGGTTCTTCTTCATCCCTGGCACATATAAAACATCTGACACCTTCAAGGGAGGTTTGGGTTCCCTATCAAATGTCAGTGTCCCCACATCGACTGCTCTAACAACACTGTCATCACCGAGTACTACCTCTATATCAGTGCCACTCTCTGAAAGCTCTGAGAAGTACTCACGGACTCCTGTCATATGACGTGAAGCCCCACTGTCCACATACCAGATACCCGAAGATGCTCCGCTAGTCGAGGGAAATGCATGCTCCCTCTAAACCTCTGTGGCAGGTAATCCTGCACTAGAGGACTCACACGCAATGAACCCAAACTCCCGGTCAAAGCGATCTGCAAAGTCCTCAACCTCTGTTGATGCTGCCATGCTCTGGTTCTTCCCCTTCTTCTTCTTCTCCGGACACACAACTGCATAGTGTCCCATCTTCTGACAATTCCAACACTTCACCTTGGAATAGTCCTTCTGTGTGTTACCCTGTTTACCTTTACCTTTACCTTTGCCCCCACCATTTCTTGTGGAAGCCTGCTTCTTCCCTTTGCCTTTCTTGCGTCCTGCCAACAGTGCTACATCCTCATCCTGCTCAACTGGCTTGGCTGCCCCAAGCTGACCTTTCCTGATCTCTGTCTGAATGCAATCATCCCAAAATCTCTCCCATGTGGGAAGGGTCTCACGTGCACAAACCCCATCAGCAAAGTTCATCCATGAACTGGGGAGGCCATTCACTGCTATCCGCACCAACTCAGTGGGTTGAATGACCTCTCCAATTGTTGCCAACTCATCTCTCACATTAGTAATCTTTGTGAGATATCCAACTGCACTATCAGTCTTACCCATCTTAATGGTTTTCAGCTTCTCCTTCAGGACCATTTTCCGGTTCTCATTGGTACTTTGGTAGAGATTGGACAATGCTGTTCACATCTCATGAGCATTTCTCTTTCCTCTCACATGAGGAATGCAATGGTCTTTGATTCCGTCTAGGATCGGTCTCTTACCCTTGTTGTTCTTTCTATTATATGCTACCAACTGAACAGCATCAGTAGGCACATTAACAGGCTGCTGTGTGGTATGAACCATGATATCCCAGACTTCTGCCTCCTCAAAGATACTCTACATTCTCTCCTTCCAAACGTTGTAATTGGTATGCCCATCCAACCTATCCTCCACCCTCAATCCCAATGACATCCTGCTGTCCTAAAACTGAAAAATAGCACTGTTGTAGTAAAGATAAAAATTTTGTTTGTGAAAAAATCAGCTTGCTGGAATTTTCTGAGTGAAAAATCAGCAGGCTGTATTTTTCTCCTTGCTGTCCCAAACTGCACTTTCAGCACTCAAGCTCTGATACCATGTAGAAATTTCTTGTTTTCCCACCCCGGTTTTCAGTTTCACCTTATTTCTCCAAATAGTTAAATGCCCTTTCCCATATCCTTACATTCAACAAACTGGAAAATAATTTTTTGCTGAAAACACAAATTCTGGAAAATTTACAGAATGCTGGAAAATGCAAAAATAAAAATCAGCAAGCATAAAACAGCCATTCAACACATTTAACACTGATATTTTTGGTCAACATGACCCTGGAAAAACCCCCTACAACTCTTGGGGAAAACCAGTTCGAAAACTTCTCTTTTATTTTTCTGAATATTGCTTTTTACAGTGAAACAGGAAAAACTCAGAAAAAATTCCAGCAACCAATTTACAGACTTATCTCGATTTCCGTGCTTGCACACTGCCTCGGAAATTGTGCCAAATCAGCAACAACAGAAAACAGAAAATTTATAACACCTTAGGACAGCATTAAATGTTGTACGGCCACCTCAGGAAGCGTGCCAAAACAGCCATACTTTGTTGTACGGACTGTACAGATTTCGTACAGCACCCTCTCTTGAAATCCGTGCCAAAAAAAAGAGTTGTAGCTATTGTCCTTTTCCTCGGTTTTTGTGCCGAAAATGACAACCACCCTCTTTCTCGAAAAACGTGCCTGATTTTTGTGCCTTGTAGTGTGTGCTTGTTGTTGTACCCTCTTCCTCGATTTTTGTGCCTCTTCACTTGGAAACACTGCCTCTCCTTTGTTGTACGGATTTTCTGCCTCGGTATGTGTGCCAATAAATGCTGCTGTACCTTTGTTGAAATCTCTTCACTGCTGCCCTCCTTCACACTGCTCAAAAAAATCTCCAGCTCTCTTTCTCTCCTTCTCCCAATCTGCTCATGAAAGAATGAATAACCTTTTCCCTCCTTTTCCTCCTTTAACCTAACCCTAAGTGACTTTTGGGGAATCCCTAAATCCAATGGCTGAAATAGATTGAGATCTAGGGCTGAGATTAAATGCTCATTTAAATCTCACTTTCTATTTTTTAATTCACCCCACTTTAATAAAGACCCACTTGGTCATTTATTTCCAAAGTCACTTTTCCTTTCTAATTTTACATTGACTTTATTAAAGTCACTTTAAAATTAGACTTTAGTAACTTTATCACTTAAAAGTCACTTTTAAATTAGATTTGACTTTATAACTTTATAAAGTCACTTTTAAATTAGATTTGACTTTATAAAAATTATAAAGTCACTTTAGGAGAAAAAATTAAATTCTTTTGGACACTTTTCCCTAGGCCAAAGATCAAAGCCTTAGGGGAACCACACAATCCCTCAAGGTAACCAAATTTCAGCAGAGACAACTCTTCGGGGGGTTAGCCAAACACAAAAAAAAGTACTTAAAACATTAATAGTCTCACTTTAAGAATCATTCTCTAATCTCTCCTTGCATATCATCTTAAGTTAGTCTTGCATCTAAAATCTTACCTCCAAGCATAAGCTTGGTTGATAGATCTCTAGGACATCCCTTCTCATTTAGTTTGAGGGGCCTTGACAACTCTTCGGTGGTTAAGACAGTGACCTTCCAGTCGTCAGAGCTATAGTCTCTGCAGCGCCGGAGGCACCAGGTGATAGGAGCCTAATAGAAAGTATCGTTAATCAAGCCTTTGCTTGTTTCCTGTTGGCCTCCTTCCCACAACCTACCTTGGAGCCCAGCTTCAAAACAGTTAAGGGAAGGTCAAACTTAAAATTAGGCATCTAATTAAAAATAACCAAAATCTTTGCATCTCACATGGGTCTTAGGAATCGCATTTCATATAGGATAGTAAAGCATCAAAGCAGCAGTTTTCCATCTAGTATTTGGCTTAATTTTATAAAGCAAGAGTGTTGCCTCCATAAGGCACTAGTCTTAAATATATAAATTCAATCTAATTCTTCAAATCTTGCTAGATTTAACCAAGTGCTAGGCCACTCAACTATGTCTCTCGAACTAGTTGGTTCCCCAACTTGTCCTTCTTCATTTCATTCTCATAGGGTCTACCCCCCATAGCCTGTTTGTTGGGAGACAGCTAGAACAGAGAGGTTGGGGATCAGGGTGACAGCCAACCTGAGTCGTTGTCATGGTGCCTATACAATTTGAAAATCTTATCTTGTAGACTGCACACATCTTGCTTGCCCAAAATCTTGTCTCTATGTATGTTGAACAAGCATGTAAAATGACCACCATGGGAGGGTCTTATAGATAATGTTCATATTTAGAAAGACAAAATAGGACTTAGAAGATTTTAAAAAAATCCTAACACTAATAAAGTAATGTAATAATGGGGCATTTAATCTGGTAATTAATGTAGTGGTTAGTAGTTAGGTATTTGGGAGTTACATAACACAATCCTCTAATGTTAATTTCTGAACATGTTCTATGCCATTTCAGATTAGGGCACAATACTAAAAGCAGATAGAACATAGCAATAGATCGATAGAAGACAAGCCAAAACAGAGAGAATGAATGGTGGCGTTACGGCGATCAGCAGGATGCTTCTACCAACAAAGTCTCCAATAGGTCATTCAGCCAAGCGTGTCACACATAACCCCAAAACAACCCAAACAAAGACTAGTCCATATATTACGCAGCGCCAACGCTGTCTGAGAGAGAGAGAATTCCTCCACACCAATGTGTGTGTAAAATGAACTCCAAGTCTCTCCAATATATAGGCATCTTTGGGGGTGTGTGACACACACTTTAAGACATTTAAGCCTATATTTTATTCCAGGCCGCCCTAGCACATAAGTGGAATAAATTCAAAGTACATGTTCTGCTCATCCGATCGAGATGATCTTTAGATCAATCTTACACCTCTCCGAAAGAGGAATCCAATAACAATATTGTGATCGTCATCTGAGCAGCACAACCGGAGTTTGGACCTAGTTGTCCAATTTTAACACTCCCTCTCAACTAGGGAGAACTCCGTCCACTAGTGCAATCCAAACATCGTGCGTCATCCCGCCGTAACTTGCTTTGCTGGCCTCTTTATTTCAGAACAGAAGTGGGTCAGTCACAAAGACATCATTCCCGGTTGACAGATTCAGCCCAGAGGTCAAAACCTCTATCGGACTCACAAAGAGTCTCCAACCAACCCGAAGTTGGTTCATCTGACCCAAAGTCAGGCGGAGGTCCGAGACCTCACAAGACTTGATCCCCAGATCAAGTGGTTGGACAGTGTCATCCTAGATAGAGAGTACGGCAATTTCTGATGCGTCCATCAGTCTTTCCTACTAGTCTCTAGCCTTTCCCATCTCATTGGCCAAATGAGAGGTACTTCCCATGAGCCCTGAACTCAATGGGTAGGATGCATACGGGGCATAGATAATGAGAGGTAAACCAACTCAATAATCATAACGGTGGGGTCCAAGCACACCAACAAGGTTTTGGCAAGCCTAGCCTTGTGGTTGCTCATAGCTCCGAGAAGCTGTCCCCAAAGCCCCCCAGAGCTCCCAGAGCTCATCGTCCAACAGGACCCTCAGAATAGGATCGTTCCATGATACCAAGATTCTCACAGAAGGTTATGAGCATGACCTTCCCCAAGGGCATTGTGAGAATATCCGCGACCTGCTCATCAGTTCCTATATGATCGAGCCTTACGGCACCTCGCTGTACCATATCCCAGATAAAGTGGTACCAGCCATCAACATGCTTGGATCAATCGTGGAACCTGGGATTCTATGACAAATGAATCCCCCCCTGGTTATCATAAAGGATAACGGTGGCATTTAGCACATGCTCGAGCAGCTCACAGAAGAGCTTTCGCAACCAAGTGACTTCACAACAGTCCATACATGTTACAATGTATTCGGCCTCAGCGGTGCTCAAGGCTACCGACTTTAGATTCCTGCCTGAAGCAGATCTACATTTGAAGTAGCATCCAGATGTGCTCTTATGATCCACCACACTGCCAGCCCAATCGGCATCAGTATATCCATGGAGTGTCATACTCCCGGCAGTGTATCTCAGCCCATGGTCTATCGTGCCTCAGAGATATCTCGAGAGTTTCTTGGCACCAACCCAGTGAATGTTATGATCAACCATGTGTTGACTCAAAGTGTTCACTACACAACATACGTCCGAACAGGTGTTCATTAAGAACATCAGGGTCCCTATGACGGACCAGTAACGCTGCTACTCAACTTCTTAAAGTTGAGTTCCATGGACTTACAGTCCATCATACCAGAAACTTCATAATGTATTTTCCTTGAGATTTATCTCGCCAGGTCTCTGCTAGACCTTCAGGCCTAGACATTTTTCCTAGGTCATTATCTCGAACTCAGCAGCGAGCTCCCTCTTGCACTGATGAAAGAGAGGGTCAGCACCTGTCAGGAAGAGGTCATCCACATACAGCACCAGAGTGAGAGGCTTCTTTCTATTAACCTTGCAGTGAAGGTTCAGATCAGCAATACTACGAGTGAAGCCCAGCTTCATCAGGTGGCTATCTATCCTCTCGTACCAAGCTCAGGGTGCTTGTTTCAGCCCATAGAGGGCTTTCTTCAACCTGCAGACATGGGTGTCCCGATCCTGGACTTCCAACCCCAGAGGTTGCTCCACATATATCTCTTCCTTTATCACACCATGCAGAAAAAAATGCGGTCTTCACATCATCTGATGAAGACTCCATCCTTGCGTAGCAGCAAGGGCTATAATAGATCGAATGGTGGTAAATCGGGCCACAGGTGCAAAAATGTCATCATAGTCTATACCTTCCTCACAGGCAACGAATCTTGCCTTGAATATTTATTTATTTTCTTCAGCACTTCCATCAGATCCATGCTTGATCTTGTAGAGCCATTTCGAGGTGACAACTGCTTTGTCCTATGGTCTTGGAACTACATCCCAGACATCATTCTTCATAATGGACTTATACTCTTTGTGCATAGCATCCTTCCAGACTTGATGCTTTACGACTTCCTCAAAGGATCCAAGGTCAGATTGTACAATAGTACTCATGGCTGCTAAATACCCTGTTATTTATATGGCTTCTTGGTTTTCCTTTGGAATTTCCCCCCTCTGAAGCCATATGTCCCTGAGCCATGAGGATTTTCTTTCGTTCAACAAAGGTATCTGTTCAGGAGCATATAGAGTTGAATTCTCCCTCTTAATGCCAGTTTCTCTTTTGAGAGAAGACATTATGTCAAATGAGGGCATCCCGGACACTAACTTGGAAAGGGGGACTTAATCTTCCACAGTCAAAGCCATCCAACGGGCTTTGTTGTTCATGGTTCAAGATTCCAATAATGTGTCTGAAAGCTGCCGAAACACATTTTACCATTATGCTCCAGTGAGACTGCTAATGTCTCATGCTGACTGCTACATAGGTGTCTATCTATGTCACTATCCAACAGGGAGAATATATCAACACGCCTCAGCTTATTAGAAGTCCTGATATTCTGAGGAGGTCTACTGTAGCTTCTTCAACCATCACAGTCCTCAAATCTGACCCATTATGCTTCAGTGAGACTGCTAATGTCTCATGTTGACTGCTACATAGGTGTCTATCTATGTCACTGTCCAACAGGGAGAATATACAATGTTCCACCAAATCCCCTGGAGGTGGGAGCGAGGGGGCAAGGGAGCGCGGGAGCGGCCTATGCAAAAGCTCCCTACCAATTTTCAAGAAACGTGGGGGGATGTCGGGGTCATAAAAATTATAAAATATAAAAATATATATAATATTATAATATTATATATGATATATCATTGAAAATTTAATAATAAATATTTATAATGCAATTGTATTTTTCATTTTTGCAAGGAATGTATATACAATCATCATACACTTACATCATGAAAGATAAATCATAAATGATAAAATTTAAAAATTATAAATCGATGAATGATGAATCATCTAACTAAAACAAATTTAAAAGTTAAAAGTTAAAACATACATCATAGATTCATATGTAACTTTGTAACTGTATAATCATTAATGTAACTACTAGCAATGTACAATGAAAATAAAGTTTAAGATATCATATGAGTCATGACATATATGATATTATATCAAGATTCAAAATAAACTTTAAACTGAAGTTTACAACTCAAATTTGAAACATAAATATTAAAACTTAAAAGCAAATAAGTTTAAAGTTATGTTTGCAACAGTGAAACCTAAAACATAAAACATAACTTCTTCCGACTGCGGGCAGCAAGCTGCAGGCTTCTTCCGGCGGCTGTGGCAAGTGCTAAGGGTTGGGCGGAAAGTGCTAAGTGCGGATGATACAATGATACAATGAAAACAAATGAAACCTAAAAATTAATTTAATTAAACAATCGATTATTAAAATATATATTTTTTTAAATTTTTTTCATTTTTTTTTTTTAAATTGTGGGCCCCACACGCCCCCTCACGCTCCCTCCCGTCCCCTCACGCCCCCTAACGCTCCCTTCACGCTCCCTCACGCCCCCTCACACTCCCTCCCGTCCCCTCACGCCCCCTCACACTCCCTCCCGTCCCCTCACGCTCCCTCACGCTCCCTAAAGCACCCTCGACCCCTCAATCTGAGGAAACATCCCCTTTGACGTCCCCTTTAATTTTTTGATTTTTGGGGGCGTCGGGAAACGTCCCCTGGAAGTCCCCAAGACCCCGGAGCGCTAGGGGGCGAGGATTCTAGACCCCTAGCTGGGGGGGCGAGTCCCCGTGTAACACTGAGAATATATCAACACGCCTCAGCTATTCTGAGGAGGTCTGTTGTAGCTTCCTCAACCATCACAGTCCTCAAATCTGACCCATTATGCTTCCTTTTGCTGCGACTGTTTTTCATTTCAGCCCTCGAACAAACTCTGCCCTTATCAAAACAAGTCTTTATTCTACCTGAGCAGATAACAATTGTCACAGTCCTCTGATTAGCAAGTCAATGCTTGCGGTCTGCCTGAGATAGGTAGCCATGGAATGCGGCTTACCTAGAAGAGGGGTCCCATGCCATAGTCTTATAGATCAAAGCTTATTTAATGGAATTATATCCATACAGGTATCATAGCCATATATTGTCATACTTCTGTCATACATCTTGACAGGTATCATACACTGTCATATTATTCACTACAATGTTGCCATGATATACACATCGCTATCATATTCATCACTATCATACAATTGGCATATATGGCTTCTGTGTGAGGAAAAACGTTTCCTTTTGAGGTGGTCCTTGAATCACCCCTCCACCCCTATTCCACAGTCCTGCTATAACTCGCAATAAGGAAGATTTTCCACATCTAGGAGCAAATGCAGCAACGTGTCAGTATTCTACAAAATACCCCAGCTCGTTGTTGTGACTATAATGTATATACCCATAGCATAATCATTTCTTCTGCATTCTCTAGTGCTTAGTGGCGTCCTCCA
The DNA here is from genome assembly GCA_034641835.2 of Pinus albicaulis. Lineage (NCBI taxonomy): Eukaryota > Viridiplantae > Streptophyta > Pinopsida > Pinales > Pinaceae > Pinus > Pinus albicaulis. The sequence continues at coordinate 929,329,928 of CM076584.1, forward strand.
TCTGTAATCTCTATTCTTAACAACAACTCAGAGCAACTCTGCCTGTGGTTGTGAGTTAGTGTTTGTTTTCTGAAAGTCTGTTCCAAATTCCATTGAAACAAATGCTAACGAATCTTGTCAGAATCGGCAAGCCAGCGAACCAGCCGTTATGGGATTTCGACCAGCGATGCAATGCGACGGCCTCATCATTTCAAACGAATATGGAGACCGGTTTCAATATTTCACGCCCAGTCCTTACGCAGAGTGCAGTCTACCATTCTGCTACACAATAGCAGCTTCACGTTGAATACGCTGCCCTTGAATCTACACGCTGTCGTTGACAGCTTTTTACGCAACTCCAGCTGTGTGCTAAGGCTTGCGGCCTAGCACAACAGCGTTAATCGCATGCCTAGAACCCCTGAGTTGTTGTCGCTGTGAAATAATTTGCCAGCATTTACAACGATTGACGGCTCGAACTACTTTCCGACTGATAGAGGCCTTCTTCTCGGCTCGGACAAATACGCAGCCTGCGGGTGACGTCTCTTCAACCAACGTCGCACATGAAATTTGCCTCTCTTCAAATTTGCCGTTAAAATCAACAAAAAAAACGAGGGCTATTCAACCCCATATTCTTCGCGGTAAATGTCGGTCCAATCACCGATGAACTTCAATTTCGTCGGAATTTCGTTTCAGCCGCAGCCGGTTGCAGTAGTTTGGGAATTCAGAAAGAATTTGATAATTTTAATTTTGAATTTGACGACGCATTTCCGTGCAGATGTTTTGATAGACAGACCAGCGAGCTCTACAGGACTCGCACTCCAAAAACAAAGTTCTAACAAACCTTGCTGCCTTGATAATTTTCTGTGTTGGGCCCTCGCTGTACCGCCCTTACTGCTCCTCGCTATCACAGGAATATATCTGCTGCCTCAACAGCCAACACATTGTTTTATGACCCAAAGGTTGAACAATGGTATTCCTTCGGCTGTGATTTCCCGATTCGTACCCGGATGGAATGTATCACAGAGATTCTCAGGCATCAAAATTAAATAGAGGAGAACCATTAGGGATCACTTCAACACCGTTCGAGATGCCCAATTTTTAAACCAAAGTACCAAAACCCTCACATCTCGGATGTGATTACCTCCCGAGTATTAAATGGAACTGCTTTCAAATTAAAAAACAGCGAGTGACGGGAATTTTATCTATACAAAAAGTGTCGGTGACTGATCCGCAGTCGAATCTGCTGCGGTCGAGTGGATTTTGCAGTAGCAGAAACGGATCTCTTCCTTAATTCACCCATCCCTCTCAGATTCGTCGATTTTGACTTCTTCGGATCTCTGTATATATTGAAATTTAACTTCCGGCGCTTCATCCCTCTTCAATTCCAGTGTACAGGGACTCTCGGCGCTCCCGCTAGATTTGGTAAAAGATCTGTAACATGAATATACCACGAAATATCTTGCCTCATAATTCCACATCTTTTTTTTTTTTTTTAAATAATTGATACTCCTGTACTCAGAACAAGGATTCGTTGTCCTTCGGAGAATTTCTCTTGTGCTAGGCTAAAACAAAATCAGTAATCAGTAAAGAATTCTATTGCCTCGTTGTAGCTGCGTCTAGGGCACAGGAGAAATTCCTTTAACACAGATTTGGACATTGTCTTCCCCTTAAGCTCTGATACCATGTTAATTTCTGAACATGTTCTATGCCATTTCAGATTATGGCACAATACTGAAGCAGATAGAACATAGCAATAGATCGATAGAAGACAAGCCAAAACAGAGATAATGCATGGTGGCGTTACGGTGATCAGCAGGATGCTTCTACCAGCAAAGTCTCCAATAGGTCATTCAGCCAAGCGTGTCACACATAACCCCAGAACAACCCAAACAAAGACTAGTCCATATATTACGCAGCGCCAACGCTGTCTGAGAGAGAGAGAATTCCTCCACACCAATGTGTGTGTAAAATGAACTCCAAGTCTCTCCAATATATAGGCATCTTTGGGGGTGTGTGACACGCAATTTAAGACATTTAAGTCTATATTTTATTCCAAGCCGACCTAGCACATAAGTGGAATAAATTCAAAGTACATGTTCTGCTCATCCGATCGAGATGATCTTTAGATCAATCTTACACCTCTCCGAAAGAGGAATCCAATAAAAATATTGGGATCGTCATCTGAGCAGCACAACCTGGAGTTTGGACCTAGTTGTCCAATTTTAACATCTAACCTTCTATGTAATGAGACATTGGATCATCTAATGGATGTATGAATCCACTCTCTCACTCTAATGTGTATTCCAATTCTGTGGCGATTACACCAGGTCAAAGCATTCGGACGTGATGACTCGAGGGTTTGAAAATTGAGAAGTCACGCTGCTACGAATTCCTGAATACTCTATGATATAGCTTTTGAGCAGCTCGAAAATTACAATTAGGAAGGAAGGAATAACGCATGGGTTTAATCTTCTAGTTCGTGTGTTGAACGGTTTTCTAATTAGAATGAGTTGACTTTTCTTTTTAATTAGTCCAGATTATTATAACGTGGATCTATAATATTGGTTGGCTTTGTTATTTCGGATGAAACCTTTTTGGCACAAACTATATCATTTAGAACTCCAAATTGAACTACGCATTGCTAGTTAATTGCACTGCTATATCATTTGGAACGCTATCAAAGTTACTATACTGCTAATAAGTTGTTGAAGTGACCTAGTATCATTTGCATTATTGAATGAGCCATTTAATGTCCTTAATTTAAGTGACTATATTCGAAAAATTAAATTAACCACTACATGAGAAATTCTAGGGAAAAAATTACCCTAGAATATTACAGTTGTGATATGGATGGATACTCTTCAGTAGAAGTGGCTATACAACAGGGGGTAAAGATCAAGCTATAATTGGCTTTTGCGTGCTTTTACATCCCTTTCCATTCCTTTACATTTTGACATTTGGCTCATGCTTTTTTTCTTACAACTGCATCAGCCTCGGGCATTTCAACCCGCTCTTCTCACAAGACAAGAGAATTAGGGAACCAGTAAGAGCTACTAACAACAACCAATCAAAAGAGGGGATAAGGGACATTGGGGAATGATGACAAGTGTTAGGTACGAATAAAATGGAGTGCTACCATCATCAGAACCTTTTGTTTGTGCCCATCCTAGACAGTGAAAGAAAAGACCCTAAGGAAGTCACACTAAACTAGGGACACATGATAACTACCAAGGTGAAGTAAGAGAACAAGTACACAGCCAATAGCAGTCAATAATCCAATTTCAACGTGTGATCTACAATACCTTAAACATTAAATGAAAGCACTTAAATGCTAAAATGGTTAAAGAGCCTCAATATGGATGACCCACCTTCAATGGATGAATAACCTGGATCAATGAGTACACTAACCGGAATTGATGATATGTATCTGAGGCTGGCTATCTGTGGATCATAGCAGGGCTGTTGGCTGGCAAGCTGCAACATAAGGGAAAAATTTTCTCCTACGGTTATGGGTAACAATGACATTGGCACCTTCTCTAGTTATCATTTAACTCTTCCAATTTCAGGCATTAAATCTTCAGTCAATATTAGGAATTGGACACTTTTGAGTGCTAACAGGCCCTACAAATCCGTAACTCCAATTTTCCACTCAAAGAATACCAAAACAGATGACAAATATGTAGTGAACCATTTCAGATCATTAATTACAAAATAACATCAAAGAAACAAGTTTGAACTTGGTTACAATTTTGAGCTGGATATTTCTGAAGATAAAATAAAGCTAGAGAAACACACTTAAATGCAGAGACACGGAGTATGAAAAGCTTTCCAATAGATGTAATCATAGATAGGCTGCTGTATAACAAGGAACTGTGATCAAAGAGGAAATCACCTATTGATGTCGCCAGAAATTGGACCTTGAAATTCCGATGGTGCTTTAAGTTCTAGCAGCATTATGGGTTCCAATATCACTGGCCTTGCTTTTGTATAACACTGTTTAAAATATAAAAATAAAGAAAACTAGTCGATTAAAACCAAAAAAGGATTACTAAAAGGCAACAACTTAATAGAAGTTTTATGTAGAATCACCCTAGAAGGCTAACCACAAAATAATTTCACCATAAAAGAGGATCAGCATATGAAAATGAACTGCAAGAGTTCTAAGCATCTCTCACCGTAGAAAATTGTATATTCAAAGAACTCAATCAAAACAACAAATTGTTTGGAACTCCAAATAAAGTTTTTTTAAAACAACTCTATTAATTCATTTAAAGAGAGACATTCAAACTATTAGTCAGAACTTTACCTGTCTGAAAGCATATATAGCAGCAAGCTTGAAAGCAAGCTCACTAGAATCTACTGAATGTGCTGCCCCATCTGTCAAGACTATCCTTATATGCTCAACTGGATGACCAATCAGTGAACCTCTGTACATTTTAAAAAGGAGTTAAGGCAATGTAATGCTAGCACGCACAAGTAACATGTCATTACCTTGTCCACCTTAAGCTGAAATAATAAAAGAGTTTAAGAAATAAGATAGTTTGGCCACAGGATCTTGTTTGTTCTCCAACAGAGTAAATAAGACACAGAAACATACGAGTTGCTTGCTTCTTTGAACCCCTTCTCAATAGCTGGGATAAAACCTGAAGGTATTGCTTGTCCAATCATCATATTCTCAAATTCAAATTTTGTGCTTGAGTCTTTCGGTAATGGTTCAATATAACTGCACAAGCAGGAAAAAAAGTCAGCCTCTCCTACCATCTGATTACCTATATACAAAATTAGCATGGCTATAAGCCTCTAAGACTGGAATTTGAATATTTAGAGTTTTAAAATGACAATTTACCAAGATAACTTCTACTCCATGCCCATATGATCTCTATCTGTGAGTGGAAGATTTTGAAAAATAATTGATTGCTTTCTGTTTTCTTTCTATATTTTCAGAAGATCGAGGAGCACAAATGGAACTAGAATGTCTAAAGGTTCAATATAAATACATTTAGAACTCAAATTGCCAGTGGAGAGTTGCTTCACTAAATGCAAACTTGTATGTGCCTTCCTGTCAGACCCTACAGACTCCAAACAGCTATAGCTTTCACAAATACAGATTACTGAGCAAGGCTGCATGCACATTTACACTACGTTACCAGATCCGTCAGGCCAAGTGTCTAGATCCGCGGATCCCTGGATCGGATACGGATTCAGATCCGGATCCAGATCAGCTGGGATCTGCCCAAGATTCATTCGTGAGCCTGTAGAATGTCACGGGTGTATATTCGTGTCTGCGTCATGCTGCTTTTAAAAGTTAGAGAATACTCTGTGTCTGCATCATGTTGCTTTGGGAATTGCGGGCAGAATTGCTTCTTTGAGTCTTTCCATTTGTCTCTGGCTGGTAATAAAGTCGCTACGCCAGGTCTTTGGCATCATTGGTTGAACGTCGTCAAAACGACAGACATTCTCAAAACAATAGATTTGGAGCAATTGAAAAAATTAAAACTAGGACCCGGCGGCACTCGACTGACGTACTGGAGCGTATTCTTTGCACAACATCTGACACACTTATTGCTTGGGCTTCCAACCTAAAGAGGCAAGCTCTAATAAAATGTACGCTATCCCATTAATTTTGACCTGATTGTTATGTGGTCGTCCCAATTGGAAACAAACAAAAAATGTGTCGCTCTACATCGTATCCAGATCCTGGCTTTTCAAAAAATTAGTGGATTGGTATCTAGATCCGTATCTGTATCCACATCCACTAAGGATTGGACATCAAAAGGCACTTAAAATATATGAACCCCAATCAATCAATCATTAAGCCAGTGTTCCAAAGGGAAGCATCGTCAAGGAATGGGGTGCACCCCCCCCATGTTTCCCATGCTCCAGGGATGGTTGGGGTGCCTAGGGAAATGTTTCCCCAGATCTCCCTTTTGGGGAAACTCAAGGAAAGTTTCCTCAGAAGGGGACACGTGTTCCCCCAAAAGGGGGCATCTAGGCTCTCCGCAGTCCCATTCCTCCCCAACACAACCCCCCACCCCCCCCCCCCCCACTTTCTCCCAAACCACATTTTTTTTCCAAAAACCGTCTAAAAGAACAAAAAGAGAAGATAGAGCTTTCAGGAGTTTCAGACCTTGGTAATCAATGGTAATAGTAATTTATTAAAGTAAAAGAGTTGAAAAAGTAAGGTAAAGGAGAATGTCAAGTTTTACATAAATTTTTAACATTACAATTCATTGTTTTAGGATGTTTGATAGTGGTTCCTACCTCATCAGACTACATATGGTGGAAGTAGAATTTCAAACTGCATTCAGAATTCAGATTTCATCCCATCAAGGTTGAATTCTTCAAGAGAGCCCTGAAAGGCCTTATTAGGTTTGTCTTAATGCTAACCCTCTAACTCATTCCTAACGTCCAATTACTTTTCATTTGTTTTTTCTAAGGGGGTTGATTTATTCGCTTTGTTAGCCAAGTGTTTCTAAGGAGACGGAGGGAATAGGAGTCTCAAAGGTTGCAATCAAAATGAATGAGTTACATATGAAAAGCCCCAAATCATATTGTTTCTATCCAATCCTTTGAACATTGCACGAGAACCAATACCTTATGTTCGGCCAACACTCCATATATCCCCTTAGAAACACTTGGTTAACCAAGTAAAGTCGACCCAAAAATTCCTTACACAATGCCTTTCTTAGCGATTTGGAAAGCAGGCGGGCAGGAGTAGTGGATGGTGTGCAGTGGAGGGGTGCACTGCTAGGGGGAGACTCTATTACTATAAGGCTTTGCAAGACCCTCAATGAGTAGATACTTTTGGTCAAGCTTTCAAAGGCCCTCAAATCAGCAGCAATTACTTTGAAAAATAAGTCCTTCAAAGCCCCTATTGGGTATTGGAAAAATTCAAGGCCCGTATCAACCATTATCAACCCTTAGTTAATGAAAAAAGAAAAGCCCTCATATGACGAAGTAAAACTGTTGTCTCCATATCAACCAACCCAAGGTATAGCCCTAGGCTGAAAAAGGTAACCAAAACAGATTTTGGATATGTTCCTCCTATTTATTTTGTTTTAGAGCATTACAGTGTTTGAAAGGTCATGTTTATTTGGAAGGCTCTTTTAACCCCCAGAGGCACCATGTTCATATCTTATATCATTTGATTCATTTAGTGTCTTATTTAATTCACCATGTCAAGAACTTCATGTACTTGTACATCAGAGCAGGGTTGCAGGGGAGCGGCTCCCCCCCCCTCGAATCCGCTCTCGAATCGCGCGCCCTTCGAGAGTGAAGCCGGAGTGCGCTACCGTAGGGGAGAGAAATTTTTGCTCCCCAGCCGTTTTTGCAATTTTTTTCAACATAATTCCAAATGCAATTTTTTTCAAAGAAAAAGTACTTTTTTGTGGGGCAGCCTAATGATCAAGCCTATGGCCCTAGTATTGATATGTAATTCATGGTAATGTTAAATTCTTGAAGTAGAAGTGACATTCTCCTTAATCTTCATTTTCATCCTTCTACTTAAATTTTTAACATTACCATGAAATGACTCAAGATGTTTGAGAGTGGTTCTGACTCATTGGATTTCATATGGAGAAAGCAGAATTTTAGATCTCATTCAAAATCCAGCAAACTTATCAGTTTTTTCAGGATTTCAAGGTTGAGGGGATTGCAATGTTTCCATTGGATTTTGTCATGTATTAGGGTATGGAACTCGTATTTAATCAAGAGCACCAATCGCTCTATGTACCTTGATGTTAGTGACATTGGTTGTCGAACTCCTCTATCATGACCCTACTAAAAATGTACTCATCACTCAGACAAAATCTTGACTTGACATGCTATGTTTTTTCTATCTTATGTTAACGCTTGGTGGGTGATATTAATGACAAAGATCCCTATACAGATCCAAAGGTAATGACAAAGATACCTCTGGATATTAATGCTTAGAGGGTGATATTAATGACAAAGATCCTTATTTTCCAACAAGACTAAAAAACTAGACATTTCTCATGGTGGCAAGAGGCCCAAGTATTAACTATAGATAAAAGATTTACTTGTCTTTTCTAGTTTCTAGTAGTTTTTATAATTGTTGACTCTTTCATATTTATTATGATATTTTTTGTAAACAGTATATGACAATTTAAGTTTGAAGTTTGAAGTTGGCAATTATAACTTATTGGTAATGAATGATGAATATGATGCTTCGTGAAAGTTGAAAGTTGTTTTATTTCATTTCGTTTTATAACATTTAATTTCATGTTAGATATTCTTTGTTGTAATGGTTACACTTAGCTTACAAGTACAACTTTGGTGTTCAATGATGATAAATGTTATATATTGAATTTTGAAAGCTTGAAACTTTAAGATTGATGAATCATGAGACTCAATATGTTGTATGTTACTAACTTGTGGACGTGGTTGATGAAGATTATAACTTCTAGATGATTGATGTTATATGGTTCAATCTATGTTTTTATGTTTTTCTATATATAATTCATCATTCAACATGTTTTTGTTGACATATATGCATCAAAATATAAAGATATATATAATATAAAAGTTTGCTCCCCGATTCGCTCTTGAACTGGGAGGTTCTGAAAATGTCGCTCCCGCCCCCGCTCCCAAGTATCCTTGCTTTAGAGTTACAAAATCAAAGTGAGAATTTTCACCAAAAAAATCATGTTTATTTAAAGCACATAAGGAAGAAACAACAAATCATTATTTCTGAAGTTCAAGTGCAGACACTCTTAATCTTTGAGCAAGAATCAAGCGTTGTGTTATAGAAGAAATCATGAATCTAAGTTGAAGGAACTTGGCCCTAGGTTTCTGGGTTCGAATGTGTTGCAAATGGCTCGAAACATTTTGTCAGTTGCTTTCTGCTTTGCAAATGTGTCGATATAGATTTCAAGATGTTTCCATCACATTTCAGCTTGAACAACCATTATTTTGACTCATTTCTAGCCTACACAAGAGCCAAAGAGCTTTGCGACATCCAAAGAAAACCTTTGAAATGTGCTTAATGAGATCATTTTAATCATAATTTAAGTCTAAAACCATTCCAAACACACACTAACAAACTTTTACATGAGGATATTTTCAGCATCCTTACAAATCGAGTTGAGGGATAGGATGAACATTTAGGATATATCAGCTTTGGATGAGAGGATAACCATGAACCCAGTTAGATGGTATATTCGTCATGGAGTAAATGGCGTACACTTGCAAACCACTCTTCTCTCACAAGTGGCAAGAACTTCATCACTGGAATGACAATGAAGTACCTATAGTTTCATTCATTTTGTCAAGCACAAGTTGCAATCACAGAGGGCCAAGGATCTTGTTTATATACGTTCGAACCTCCAACAAGTGTCTCCTAGAGGGAAAGAATATGCAAGTGAGCCTCATAAAGAGTGGGAGGTCAACCCGAAATCATCTAAATTGAACCTCTCTCTTACTACAATAAATATTGATGAAACAGGAAACACTTCTTTCATTCCACAATCCACTATTAAACATACATCGTGTTCTATTTTTCTCGATGATATGAAGATGAGGCAGTATGTACTAGCATATATAGCTTCATCTATAATCGTTGATTTAGGGTTTTTGCCTAATGTTATCATCTTTGGAAGTTTAATATAGGCATGGATTTCCTGTTAAATTCTCATTTGTGTTTATCATTGCCATCTTCTTGATTATTCTATTGAAACTCGCAAGATAATGAATCTATTTTTCAAATATTTATATTTTTGCATTTTAAAACATTGTCGTTTGACATTTCCACACTTTTAGGGGAGTCATGTTTCCACAGCATACCCATTTCCACATTTCATGCAACTTGGTCAAAAAGTATTGAGAAGCTAGACAGCCACAAGGCATCTTGTTTTCAATCTTTAACAAAATGAGTAGCTCTGTATTCTTGCCCCAAGGCTTAGTTCATTCAAAATTGAAATTTGCATCTAAATGAAGTAAGGTTTCTTTTCATGAGGCTCCTTGTAAGTAAGTAATTTTATTAATGTCCAATGAATGACCACAAAAGTAGGTCAAATGGACTAAAAACTACATCCAGTATGCATATAGTGGGAGTGCAAATGCAACTTTGAGGAAATGCAAAGAGTGCTAAAAAGAAACACACCCATAGTGCTAAAAGGAAATGCACACATACAAGTTTAACAAAAAAGCTTGAAGCCATTACATCAAAGCTCTGAATGTCAGTTAGTGGAATTGAACCTATGTGGAGAGGGTCATGTTGACCACTTGAGTGGCCCCTGAGGATTATCTGAAGACTCCATGCCCAAGGATGTACTAAAGGATGTTTGTACTATCAAAGATCATCATATTACCAGAGTTTTTCAACTCTACTTCTTCTTCTTATCGTTTTATGTTTTACCCAGATTCCACAAGCCCTACGGATATGATGTAAAGTGGTGCTAGTATAATGAGTTTCGAGCCATGTAACAAGCCTGGGTAGCTTGGGACCTTGTCATCAAGTGAGTATTACTCTGGGAGGGTTTTTTTACTTTGTTAATTATCATCTCCCTACCAGGACTTAATAATTAATTGAGTTTTGTAATATTGCTAATGGAATATACAATGTTAAGCAAAACAAACATAGCAAAACATATAAAATAATTTACAACATATTTAACAACCAAAAATCTCCATGAATTGCGTTGATCTAAGCCATTTTATTAATATAATTGTTGGGTACAAAGTAAAATCGGAAAGCATGCACTTGAGCTTGCTCAAGGCAAGCTAACAATATCCAAGTGGTGACATCAACTACTTTAACATTCAATGTGGTCGTCCCCAACAATCTCTCTGTTGTCCTGGTGAAAACTGCATTGCTGGTTGCAAATAATAGTTGCTTGGGCCTCCTCCAGTGCTCAAAAAATTCTACAAAATAAACCCAAGGCTCTCCACCAATAACTCACAAAAGCCCACGAAGGAATTGGCCAAATGTTGACCTCAGAAATTTGGCCCAGTATTCCCCTAGCTCCTCTAGTTGCTGGCTGAGTTGGGATCCCTGTTTGACCCCTCAAATCTGCTCAGAAAATTCTACCAAATTAATCTTACCCTCTCCTTAATAAACCTAGAAAAACCCAAAAAGGGTTTGTCCTAGTTTTGACGCTCCAAAATTGACCCCCAAATGCTTGGCCCTCCTCCACAAGCAGAAGATGTAACTTGTTGCAAAAGTTGTGTTTGCTCCTCCACCAAAATGCTAGAAAAGCCCCCACAACACTTCCTCGGACTCCACCTCAAGTTTCATCCCTAACTCCCTTCATTCCTCAACCTCCAAGCATGGCTCCAACCTCTACTGCGCAGTGCATATGTAGCTCTTGGTGATGTTGGCCCCAAACTACGAAATGTTGCTCCCAGATCAACTGAAAATGGATGAGACTCCCGCCTTGGGCTGGCACTCAAAATCCACCGAAGCAATGGTTGAGATTTCCGCTCGGAAACACTCGTGTGCTAAACGGCACTTACAAACTTGGCTTCAGCTCAAGCGTGCTTGTCAAAGACAAATGATCAAATGATCAAGAATGACCAAATGAGTGGCTTCCCCTCCTTTTTGTCAAAGTGCCTCCAAAATGCTCATGTTGGCCCAACTCGATTTCTCCCCAACAATCTCGCACCAATGAGTGTGTATTCCTGATGTGGGTCGTATTTCTCTATGGGTGTCCCCCACGCTCCACTAGAGCCACAATATTTCCCCTCCAACTCTAATGTTTGGGTTGACTATAATCAAAAATACATGTGGGGCCTCTAAACCCACATTTCCTAAGTGCAAACATGAATTAAGACAAAATGGACGAAATTGATAATTCACTTAGCAATAATGCTAAGTGGGAATCTCACAGTACTCCCCGCCAAAAATTGCTTGTCCTCAAGCAATGCCTGAACAAGCATCCTCTCTAGCTGATGCTTCCCATTGTCACTACAAAAATGTGCCAGGTCCCAAATGCGCCACTAAATCGTCCCTAACCTCTGCACTTTCCTGACATGAAAGAATCCTTCAATACCAAGATCCCAAGCCATCCTTTTCAACCTAAAGCTCACCTCGCTCCACTCAATATCCTGCCCGGTCTAAGTACCAGTAGTCCCTTGTATACCATCAATGAGTAGGGGATCATGACAATGTGGCATTATTCCCAAGTCCTCATGAAGTTGTCCTACCACGTAGGCCATCCCATGCACTCCAAGAGTATACTCTCGAAGATACCACCTAATCCCTGTAGAGATAGCGTCTCGCTCACGTGACCTCCTCCTGATATCATCCTGTTGGCCCCCCGCCATGCTAATGAAGTCCCCCACTCCATCAGTGACTCGCTAAAGCCTAATGGAAGATCTTCGTGATCTCCCCCTATAGTAGCCAACTCATCCCTAAAGGTTATTGAGTTGTGAAGAGTGGTGATGATCAGGTCCCCTGCTAATCTCAGAGTGGTGCCACCATGCTGACATTGCGCTACTCTGATTATGACAAACTCCCCACCGTGTGTGGACTGTATCCTCCTCTCCTAAGGCCTAGTGGTGAAAAATCTGTGAGTGCCAAGCTCATCCTTCCCGGGCATCTCCATGATGCCAATATCTACCACTCCACAGCTAATCTCGACCTTGAGCAACAACAAGATAAGTCTGCCTCGCCATGCAGTGTAGGCCTCAGGGATCCCCCATGTGCCAAACACAAGGTGAACTGGACCACCCTCTGTCATGACTTTGCTCATCACAAATTGGAGTGATGCACCTGCCAACCGGATCCCTGGGTCCTCGAACCATACTGGGAGCTCATAACTCCCACTCGCGAAATGTCGTTGCGCAACACTGCTACCTGCTATAACCCATCTGGCCCTCATCTATGACCCGTGTATGTATCCCATGGGTGGACCCCAAGTATCAGGAATCTGTCCCACGCAAGACAACCTGCCCTGCTCATGCCAGACCATGCAGTGAAATCTGCTATCCCAACTCCTGATGACACACCTGTACACTACACGGAGTCGGGGTGCCCTCATGTAGACAAAGTCTACCATCCACCATCCCTCAGGCTCCTGTGACACCTCAGACTGTCTCACCCAGGGTTGAGAGGAAGCTTCACCCCCCCCTTGTTCCCGTTTCTGAAACGCGCTTCGTGCGGGAGCGTTTTGGAAACATTCGGAAACGAACCTGTTAAAACACTCCCTGCCTTTTCGGAGCGTTTCCAGAAGCGCTCGGGAGCGAACGCCGGAAGCGGTCGGGGAGCGTTCGCTCTTGAACAATCCCCTGAACAAAAAACGCTTCCCGCCGGACGGAAATTTTTTTCAATGAAATTTTTTTTTGTTTATAAGGGGGGGGGGGGGGGGGGGGGGTCATTTTGTTTTTATTGTTTGTTGAGTGAGTGAGAGAGAGCAAGAAGAGCTTGAGGAGAGAACTGGAGAGCTGAGCTGCAGAAGTGACAAGGAGAGCAAGGAGCAAGCTGCAAGGCAACAGGAGGATTGCAAGAAAGAGGTAGGCCTTCTAATCCAATTTTGCATTTTCTAAGATGAATTTGTAGGTTGTTTAAAAATGAAAACTTGATTTTTTCTTGAATGTTGCATTTTATTGGGTTTAAAACTTAAAAAATGAATTGTTTTTTTCCTATGTTGCATTTCCTATTCCCATTTGGCATTTTTCCATTTGTTTTGCAGGCTAGAAACTTGAAACTTGAAACTTGTTTCCAGCATGGCTATATGGCTAGGGATTTTCCTCATGTTGGTTCATTTCTTTGTGATAATGGTGTTGGAGAGTAGTAGAAGAAAGAGGCAAATCAGAGAAGAGGAAGATGAAGAGGAGGGTTATGGTGGATTTGAAGATAATCCTGAAGAGGAGGAGGATTATGTTGAGGAGGAAGTGGGAGAGTGGAGAACATGAGGACACAGATTCCCCAACTAGACAAGACCAAACTCAGACACCTTTGTGGAAATATGTTCAGAAACAGGAAGGAGGGAAAGGTGGTGGAACCACTAAATTTATTTGCCCCCATTGCAATAAACAATATCATAGTTCATACACCTGTGCGATAAGGCACCTTTGTGGGAAAATGCCAGGGGATGGAGATAAAAATATTGGAATCAAAATTTGTACTAGTGTGCCAGCAACATAGAGAAAGAAATATAGGAAGGAAGAGGAGGTTGCCCTACAGAGATCATCTAAAAGATCTAGGGGTTTCATTGATTCTTATTTAGGCCCAACACCTCATGGACAAACAGGTTCAACTTCCACCCATGCCAGTGGTTTTGGAGGCAGTGGCACACTTGGATTAAGGCGTAGAACCATATCCGATTTCCTGGACGAAGCGTGTAGGAATGATGTGGATTCAAAAGTTTACCGGTTTCTATATGCATGTGGGGTGCCATTCAATGTTCTTCGCTCACCTTATTGGCATGAAATGGTTTCTTCCATTAATGATGCCCCCAAAGGATACAGAAGCCCTGGGTATGACAAGGCCAGAACCATGGGTCTTGATCATGAAAAAGCTAAAATAAACCATTCTTTGGCTAGAATGACAAGTTCGTGGAATGAGCATGGGTTGTCCATTGTCTCTGATGGATGAACCAATGTAAAAGGAAAGCCATTGATAAGTGTTTTGGCTGTGTCGGTTAGTGGTGCAATCTTCCTGGCAGCATATGATTATTCAGACAAATTCAAAACCGGCATTAACATTGTAGAACCATTACTTGATATAATTGAAAAGACTGGGCCATACAATGTCATACAGGTCATCACTGATAATGCTGCTAATTGTAAGGTAGCAAGAGCAATTATTGAGGATAAATACCCCAACATTTTTTGGTCTGGGTGTTTGGTTCACACAATGAACCTTTTGATGCATGATATCATCAAAAACAAACAACCTCAATTCAAATGGCTTGGTGATTTGCACAAGAGAGGTAAAAAAATGATAAAATTTATTACAAATCATAGCAATACCCATGGGCTTTTCCGTACTCACTCCAAATTGGAGTTGTTGAAGATAGCAAAAACTAGATTTGCCAGCTATTACCTCACCTTCAAGCGCCTTTTGAAGGTAAGAGAGTCATTGGTTGCAATGGTATCAAGCCCACACTGGCAGCTATTAAAGGACAGGGCAGCAACAATAGTTGACAGGAAAGGTTTCGAACATGTGGAGGAGACCGCCCTTGACCCTCTGTTTTGGGCACGTGTGAGGGAAATTTTGAATTTTACCAAGCCCATTTATCACATGATTCGGTTTGCAAATACTGATAAACCAGTGATTGGGGAGGTTTATGAGCAGATGGATAACATGTAGGGGCAAATAAAAGATATTGTTAAGGATAATGATCCCAACTTGTATGCTATGATTCATGACTGTGTGTGTGCACAGTGGAATAAACTCAATGTTCCACTACATGCTTTGGCATATATCCTTACGCCAAAATATTAGTCTCCATCTTCGTTGGGCCAACCTGCACCTGGAGGTGGGGTTAGGATGAAACCTCACACAGATCTAGAGGTACAAGAGGGGTACATGAAGGCATTAGACAAGTTGGTACCCGACAGGGAGGAGTGTGCTAGATTGCGCCGTGAATTAGGCAAATACTTCAGTTGCACTGCTAACTTTGGTTCTTTCCATGCAATGGAAGACAGGGACAGATTTGATGCTCTCACATGGTGGGAAGCATATGGCGGCATGGGACTTTTGCCAAAGTTGGCTAAAAAATTTCTCTCACAGGTTGTGAACACTTCTTCTGCAGAGAGGTGTTGGAGCACCTACAGCTTTATACACAATGTGAGAAGAAACAGGCTGAATGAAAACCGAGTTGAAAGCTTGGTTTATGTGCATTATAACTTGAGGTTGTTGAGCCATTACTATGATCGGGCAAATGAGGATCAATCATACAGAGTCTGGGACAACAACCCAGAGGATGATAATTTGGAGGACGGCACGGTACATATGGAAGAATTGGAAGCAGAACTTTTTAGGGATGATGATGAAGCATCAGCGCACCGCCACACACAGGGCCAGTCCCACCATCTACTGGTAGCAGTGCGGGTGTGGGTGCCAGTGCCAGTGCCAGTTCTCGATATCACACTATTGTTCCTTTGCAGATCCAGCCTCCACCTTCTAGTCATGGTCGTGGTACTCCTGAGAGTACTAGAAGTCCACCATTTCCTCGTGGCTCGCACAAATTAGACATTTCTCGTGGGCGTGGCAAGGGGCCAGCCAGTAGATAAAATAGATTTGTTGTTTACTAGTCTTTTCTATTTGTTGTTGACAGTTGAACAGTTGAAACTTGACTCTTTCATATATTTAATGACAATTTAGGTTTGAAGTTTGAATTTGAAAGGTGAAACTTTGAAGTTAGCATTTATAAGTTTACTGTTTACAAGTCATTATGTATTATGAATATGATGTTTCATGAAAGTTATATGGTGATCAATGAATCAATGATGATAAATGTTATATAATATCAATGATGATAAATGTTATATATTGAATTTTGAAATCAATGAATCAATGATGATAAATGTTATATATCAATGATGATAAATGTATATTGAATTTTGAAATCAATGAATCAATGATGATAAATGTTATATATTGAATTTTAAAAGCTCGAAACCTTCAGATTGATGATTCGCGAGACTCAAGAGTCAATATGTTGTATGCTTCCAACTTCTGAGCATGGTTGATGAAGATTATAACTTCTAGATGATTGATGTTATATGATTCAATCTATGTTTTTATGTTTTTTATGTCTAATTCATCATTCTACATGTTTTTGCTGACATATATGCATCAAAATATAAAAAATAAAATATATATATATATATATATATATATATATATATATATATATATAAACGCTTCCGGAAACGCTCCGGACCGGAAGCTTCTAAAAATGGCGCTCCCGCTCCTGCTCCCAAGTAACCTTGGTCTCGCCAAAAGCACATCATGCAGTTCCCTTGCAATTGACCCCCCATGTGTGAGCCCAAGAGTGGAACTTATGCTACCTCGGCAATAAACCAAGTCATCCCTAAGCCTGTGTCCGTCAGCCCGTGCATCCACCAAACGTCCCAACTAGAGAGTCATGGGTGGGTAGGTCCCAAAGGGTAGGATCAAGAGTCTACTGGGGTACTCAAGAATATCCCTATGGATGCCCCTCTCTTTGTCTCGAATTTGCTTATAAACCAGTCGAAAAGCTGTCTTTGTACACCACAGTATATCGTTGGCTACCGTTGTACCACCCTGTACCGTCCCGTGCTGTATTTGTGTCAAGGCACCAGTCACTCCCCTCGTGTACTCAACGTGATGTAAGACACTCCTACTCCACAATGCAACCCAACACGCTACAGTACACCACCATGCACCTCCATGTCCACTGGTATTCCACTGCTCAACGCTAGATGCTCCCACACATCCCTAGATGTTATGGCCTAGAGTTGTATCTCTATGTGTCGGCCCAACCCCAATCGGTATCATCACCTCCACCGTGGCATCACTTCACTCCAAATCCTCCCTGAGGGATCCGTGAAGTGAATCTCCCTATGGGTCAGTAGTGAAGCCACCACTGCTCTGCTCCTCTACGACCTTTGTGCCCCACACAAAGGTGAAGAATTCCCAACCCCATACAAGGCACTGTCTGGGGGCCTGTCAATGCCACCTCCTCCGAAAAAATCCCGCCAGAGTATGTTGATCACCCTGTGACCACGTGTACAAACGTCATACCAAGATAACTCAAGTAGTCTGTCCATAAACTGGATGGCCACTAGAGCTGACCGAAACTCCTCTGGCGAATGTGCACGCTCAACTACTAGGTCAAGTCTACTATCCAAGTCGTAGTCAACCAGCATACTTGGGAAGTGATAGGTAATCATGACCGAATCCCAATGCCAGTCTAGGCTTCCGGTATCCATAGTGCCTAGAATCTCCTACTGAGCTACACCCGGGTCCACCACCATCTCCATAGCCCATTCCACAGGGTACCAACTTAGAATCTCTCGTCGTCCAACCCCAAGAGATGGATCCAATGCACAAACTCCCACACATAGAACAACCCTGACATGCGGATGTTGCACCCCGTGCAACTCTAATCGTCTCATCCCGCTATCCAGGTCAACACATGAGATCTGCCTAGGTAGCTTTGTCTCCCTCTCTCTGATGAACAAGGGTGGCCCAATGGTTCTACTAACCTAGTCCTCCCCTCTGGTATGTTTAGGAAACTCTGCCTCTCTCAATCCAATGCATAGAGGTGGGTTGATAATGTTGTAGATCATGTCAGTGTGCCTCTGAAGAAAACTATGCTAAAATCCCAATGTGTGGTCTCTATATTGCCCCTCATCAATGGCTAGTCCAAAGGATGGATGCACATCCTCCTCCATCCTGGGCTCGACATGAGCCTCCAACTGCTCCTCCATAGACAACCCAACATGCAAGACATGCTCATCAGTCATTTGTAGGTGGTTGTTGTTTCGAAGCTCTGTCATAGATCGAGATGCCTCGTCAATGGATGTGTGCTCAACTTCCTCCTCCAATCTGTCCACTTGGGCTACCAAAGGAAACTCCAACAAAGGTGACTCCTACGTCAAATAGCACTAAAGCATTTGCATGATTTAGACCCACACCTGGCCAAAATCATGTCCTAATACCATTGTAATATTCCTAATGGAAATATACAATGCTAAACAAAGAAAACATACAAAAACACATAGAAAAATTTATAACACATTTAACAAACAAAAATCTCCATGAACTGCGCCGATCTGGGCCATTTTAGTAATATAATTGTTGGGTACAAAGTAAAATCTGAAAGCGTGAACCTGGGCTTGCTCAAGGCAAGCCAACAATATCCAAGTGATGACATCAACTGGTCTAACATGCAATGTGGTCATCCCCAACAATCTTTGCGTTATCTTGGTGAAAATTGCACTGTAAGTTGCAAATAATAGATGTTAGGGCCTCCTCCAATGCTCACAAAATTTTGTCATATTAACCTTGGGCTCTCCACCGATAACCCACAAAAACCCACGAAGGAATTGGCCAAATGTTGACCCCGGAATTTTCCCCAATTTTTCCCTAGCTCCTCTAGTTGTTGGTTGAGTTGGGATCCCTGTTTGACCCCTCAAATCTGACCAAAAAATTATGCCAAATTAATCTCCTCCATCA
Source organism: Pinus albicaulis (assembly GCA_034641835.2). Lineage (NCBI taxonomy): Eukaryota > Viridiplantae > Streptophyta > Pinopsida > Pinales > Pinaceae > Pinus > Pinus albicaulis. The sequence continues at coordinate 929,349,036 of CM076584.1, forward strand.
TGGGCTCGACATGTGCCTCCAATTGCTCCTCCATAGACAACCCAACATGCAAGACATGTTCATCAGTTAATTGTAGGTGGTTGTCGTTTTGAAGCTCTGTCATAGACTGATATGCCTCATCAATGATTGTGTGCTCAACTGCCTCCTCCAATCTGTCCACTTGAGCTACCAAGGGAAACTCCAACAAAGGTGACTCCTGCATCACACTAGGTAATCCTTGTGCTCCCCATGCATGCGATTAACCTCGCACTCAACTGGCCAGAATGTATCTGAATGAACTTCCTCCTCAATAGGTATGTTCTCTCCCTCTTGGAGCCAGGGCAAAACCTCTCCCTCTTGGAGAGGAAAACCCGAAAGGAATTCTTCTTATGAATCTTTAAATGACAAGTACCATGACCAAGACTCAGACCCCTGACCTATGAATGCCTCCAAGATCTTGTCACTGCTTCTTTGGCTGCCTTTAATGCTGATCCTTCTTTTCTGCACTAACTTGCACTGATTTTATCTTCAAACACTTCTTCTCACTGATTCAGATATTAGATGCTAGATCATTCGAGATCTTATCCTTCACTTCATATATCCTTGAATATTCTTTACTTGAGGAGTAGTTCTTTCATTGTAGGAAGGTAAATCACAGATTTACCTTCCTTACTTTGTAATTCAGAATTCATTATAACCCTTACACATCTATCTCAGTCCTGTTGACTTCACATTATATCACATAATGTACTGCTTCCATACTTGGGACTAGTTATAGTTTGACCGCAATATACCTAGACTTGACCGCAGGTCTCTTCTTATCAGTCCGCATCCTTTTTCTGTTCTTGAGCCCACACATGTATCCATATTTACTTCTGTATTATACCCGCACAAGAATCCACATCTGTCACTGTAGCATGACCACAATTCTTCCTGATTTCAGGTCCGCTTACCAACGTGGTGATACATCAGAGAGATCCGCATTTTTCTGTGATAGAACGTTTCCCAAGACTGATCCGCATCTCTTCCCTTTAACTGGCATATAAACAGACCTTTATTAATGTTATTGTCATCTCTGAACCATCCGCGACTTCTTTCTTCAAATGAGCCGCAGCACATTAATATATCTAGTGCTCATGTCTTGCTTTTTAGGCCGACCTACCAACATGATTGACGGCCCACTCCACTACAGCATATAGGCCGACTAGGAGAGCTCATTTTCCAGCGTTAATGAGGCTTATGTAAGGGCTATCTTTATGCATCATACAAGAGCCATTCTTCACGGTATCATGACAAGATCTTGGAGCATATTTTGCTGACTCGACTCTTCATGTTCATGACTCTTAATTGAATTTATATCTAGAAGACAAATCCTAATAGACATCAAGAAGAAGTCTATTGACCTATAATAAAAGCTTGCTCATGAAACCCATGAAGCAAGTACAACAAAAATACATTTTATTATTTTTGTCTTCTTCTCTACATAAATACATAATTACATAGTCAATATGAAGACCGATCCTAGTTACACTTTTCAACAATAATCTCTATTCTATTTTATTTTAATAGTAATTGTTTGATGAATAATGAAGAAAGACTTAGAAGAACACTAAACATCTTCACAAGTAATTATCATGACTAGAAATTCAATCTTTCATTGAATTTCCAACAACAAATAACAATCCTCTGCAATTGGAAAATCATACTCAATTTGCAGAAAATAGGTGAGAATTGATATACATTTTTAGTGGCCAGCACAAACTGCATCTCATTTGACAATTCTCAAGTGCATCATCTCCAGCTACTAATGTTAGTTCAATTTTAAAACAAAAATTAACTTATAATAAAGTTCAATATAAAATTCAAACTGGGAATTTTCAGAACGCTATATTCTAACTTAGATTTATGAAATAACTTTTTAATTCAGCCTTCTCCATTTTCTATCTTTGTTTTTCCTTCGCAAATAACACTCTTCCGTGGATGGAAAATCAGAATCAATATGTAGAAAATTACTGTGACAGATTAGTTGAGATTAGTTGTTCCAGTATTTCATTCTCAATATTGTCTGTGGAATATCATCTGCTCTTATATGCATATACTCAGTTTAGGCCATGATTATTTAGAAAACATTTACCCATATTGACATGTTTTAGACCATAGTTCTTCACATGTGAAGAAGCAGGTTTCGAGTGTCCCTTAGAAACCAATTTCAAGCATTTCCATTGGAGTCTAAACAGGAATAAGAGTTTCTTAAAGTCCATACAGAATGAATCACATAAGATAATCAAATAGCATCTGCTGCTTGACTCTGAATAAGAGAGGACTTAACAATGGAGAACAGCAACAAAATAAAATGCAGTGATCCACTATTAAAAAACATAAAGAAGAATCAGTATTGTAATTCGCTTTGTGCAACATAAAGCCATATATATAATAGTTTATACTAGCTTCATCAAGCTAGAGGCATTTTTGGTTAATCATTAAGTTGAATATAAAACCTCGAGACTTACCCAATAACCCTTCCGTATTGGCCTTGGCCACCACTTTGTTTCTTATGAAGATAATCAAACTCAGCCCGTTGTGTAATTGTCTCCCGAAAGTTGACTTGTGGCTTCCCAACTACAGCATCAACCTATGTCATCAAGGAGAAAAAAAGGAATGAACAGGTCAAAGTAGACGTTAATATTCATTGTTCAGTCTGAATTTAGCCAAAAAAAAATTCAAGGGATGAAGATAGTACACCTACTTTATATTCCCTTCGAATGCGTTCCACATAGATGTCCAAATGAAGCTCTCCCATGCCAGATATTATTGTCTAGGTAAATACACATTGGACGTTGTATGTAAGAAAATAGAGAAGATATTTTTTTACAAGGAATCTTTCGGCTCAGTCGAGATTACCTGGCCACTATCTTTATCTAACCCAACACGAAATGTTGGGTCTTCTCTCTGAAATCGATTCAATGCTTTTGAGAACTACAAATGTAGCATTAAAATATTTTAGTTCACAAAAAATCACATGATAAATGAAACAAGATTCATTGAGAAAGAATAAAGACACTATAATATTATGAGGGAAAATGAAAACAGAGAATCTGTTTACTTGTCCGCCCATGTCTTTGGATGAAGGTGAAATTGCCAAAGACATTACTGGCTCAGGAACATTCATAGATGTCATAGTGTACTTTTTTGAACCATCAGTGAAGGTATCCCCTATCGGAATGCAGCCATTAGATAAGTAGAAAAATAAGTTATAACCAGGTCATGTAATGACTCATGTAATCTACAGCGAGAATGTAAAACAGGAATGTCTGAAAGCATTCAGTTCTTCAAACCATAGCTCTGATATTAACCGGCTAGTTGTAAAATAAGTATGACAACAAAAGCTACCATCATGGACCTACCAGATGCACAGTCTATACCAAACACAGCTACAATTTGTCCAGCATGTGCTTCTTGAATATCCTATTATCAACAAAGTAAAAAGGAATGTATGTGTCACTATTTCCCTTAAATTTTCTCTTTGCTGCAAACAATAGAATCACTTCGCTCCACAAAAAAACATCATTAACAGATACGCATCTTAGATTGTGAGTAACAATTCCATATGACATACTGCAATAAAAGAAAAAAGGACATGAGTCATATCAAATACCTACAATCCATGTTTCCTAATTTCAAAGTTCGTTATTCTCGAATATCTATCAGTTCACTACTTTTCAAAACATAAAAAGAGGTATGAAACTCATTTGCAAGGTAAGTAGCCAACTATAAAGTGAGCTTTGCTCTACAGACCTCCATCTCATCAGAATGCATCCGGATAAGGCGTTGAACCTGAGTAAATAATAAACAAACAAATGCATAAGCTAACTGAACTATTAAAAGATGATAACGTGGCAATATTTCAATGAGTGCAAAGCTGTCATGCAATTCAAACAAACTTGAACGTTTTTCACACTTTAAAACATCCGAAAGCTATTGAGTATCATCAAAACACTATCTTGACAAGTTTTACATCACCACTCACCTTCCACTTAAATAACCAGGGATGCATATGTGGACAAATATCCATGAACCATGAAGCATCAAGACATAGCTTACCAAGATTCACAGGAATTGATACTATTAATCGCATAAGACATAGCCCATGGGCAAAATACTTCTTCTAAGAATGTAACTTATAGCAATAGGCAGAAATTTGTTTCAGATGTGTTTCTAGGGGATTAAACTTTTGAATGAAGAATTTGACAAATTTGTTAACAATTATACATTATACTTTTGTATTCGACTTTTAAGAAAAATTAGCTTCGATAAATCTCACTTAACAAGCAAGCGGTTCAGTATTAAACCATCTAGTAAAATTAGAGAAAAAAACTGAACGCATTAAGTGATCAAATTTTGTATTGACCGTGACCTTCAGTTTTTAAACAGAATCTACAAGATGTTAGAGATTTGGTTATCTGTAATTCCAGATAAGTAGTGTATCTGTGTATCTCTATATTCCACAGCATTTCACAGATGAGGGAAGATGAAGACGAGTTTATGGAACAAATGGACAAACTAGATAAAATTTCAGGAGATGGCACAGGGTACAGCAGGGTATGCAACATAGGAGATTTCCCCCAGCCAAACAAAACAAATTAATAAAAAATGCAAATTACTAGTATTTTCTTATTAATTACAAATAAACATAACACAACATTCAATTACACTCCTTTCGAATTCAAATAGGTTAATCGGAATCCATATATTATAAAATAATGCATTCAAACATCACTGTAATTGCCTGTGAACATTACCAACATACAAGATTTATATAGAGATCACTAGCCCTAAGAATCAATGATACAGCCAAATGGCCTCATTGAGGCACAAGCTATTTAATATTTACACTGTCCAATAGACATCAGCCTTCTTATCCCGTTTTATGGAGAGAAATCAACAGTTTCAGCTCTCACTGGAAGTACATTTATCATATATAAAGAATGCAAGCATCATCCATGCCAAATAATAGAGTAAGAACAACAAACACAATCATATGTGCAAAATGTCAAAACAAAGTCTCTTGATCTGTGCCCTAAAGCAGAACACATGCATTACTCATATGTAGTCATCAGTCAAGAACAGATATCAATCGGTACTCAATATAAAAACATGATATGAAGACTGTAAAAAGTTAAAACCCAACACTGCAATGATAATCTGTAGGCAAAAGTCAAGTATAGATCAGAAGCTGTACATAATATCAGTGTTGCGAACATCGGTATCGGGATAAAATCAGCAAGAGTCCGGAAAACCAAAAAATCGTAAAAATCAGGAAAATATCAGTTAAAAATCAGCAAACATCGCCAAATTAAGATACCATAAAAATATCTTTAAAAATCGGCAAACATCGGCTAGGCCAAAAAATCGTGATTTTGAGATAAAATCGGGATGTTATCAAGATGTTCACAACACTGCTTAATATACAATATTAAATGGTTAGATATGAACCTAAAGGGCATGCCTGGTAGCTAATGAATAGTTAGATCAGAACCTGAACAGGATGCCTAGGCATCCCCATTTGGTGTTAAAGGAATCACAAGACTCCCCCTCTAAAAGCGTGTCCCATCCACAAACAGCTTCAAGGTGACCCTTTTAAATTGGTAGGGAACGGTTCACCGATGTCCCCAAGCCATCCCTTGTATTTCAAGGATTGTTGGGAATGTTTCCAGTGTGGGGATGTCACGAACAAGGTTCGTATTTCACAATAATCTTCAGAACTCTTGGAATATGAAGACATCCATTGAGCATAGAAATATGTATTGAATAGTGAATAAAAGAATTGATATGATGAGACTCTTACAATTCTTTATACCAAGGCAGGTGCCCCTTTATGAACGTCATGCCCTTTGAGACAAGCCTCTTCACTAACTAATTATTATTTAATTGACTATTATTATGAGTATTTATTTATTTATATTATTTTCATATATTATATTCATAACATTTCCTTCCTCCTCAAAAAAGTTTTGTCCTCAAAGTTTATTGCTAACAAGGTATGTCATTTGTTTCTGTCTTGTAATCTATTCACATTTTCCTAGATTCTTTGAGTTGTCATATTCGATGATACAAGATGATAGGATCCTCTGAGTGATAAATAAAATTGTCGAACTAAGAAGGGTTCTGAACATCCTAAATTAATCTTTCATTGAACTTTGCAATTATTTGATAACTAAGACAAATTGTTATCATAAGATTGGATTGTGCAGACATCAGTATCCTTCGGAACATAAGTCTGTTTATATGTTCTAAGTGGGACATATACATAGACTAATTTAGATGTTTTCTTTTGTGATTAGGATGTCAATAAGGGGCTCTTGTGATTTGATTTTCCCTTATCATGTCTCTGGAAAATTCCTTATTTACTTCAAGTACTAATGTTGTTGAGGTGGTTACAAAATCTCCACTTGGAATTTTTATCTTCTGAACTGCAACATCTCAATATATTTTTCCTTCAACAGGTTTGTCATCTTCTTGAGATGTGGTATTGACTGGATCAGTATTTGTTCTTTTTTCTTCAACATGGACTGTTTTTTTTTCTAAATTGGACTAAATTCTATTAATGTAACATAATGTACAAGGAGAGACGGGCCTCTGGAATCGTTGTACTAGCCAATTCTGGAGGCATTATATGTCCAAAAAGCAAAATATTGACTGCCCCAGATGGGGAAACCAATCATAATACAGCTGCCCTTAGAGGAGAAACCAGCTTCAGACAAAAAATACTTAAGTGTTGTGAAAATATTCAGGAAAGACAGTTTAACATAGAAAATAAACATAACTGTAAAAAAAGACCTCTCCATGCTAGGTGTCATTTTGTTGAGGCAGTGGTTCCTCCACAATGAGGCACCTGTAGTCTTCGGAAGAGTCATCCGCATGTGTCGTTTGATGAGCTGCTAGTTCAGGTGTTGTGGCTGTGCGAATAGCGCTAGCATTGCCCTTGAAACCTTCTTCACTCGACCATTCTGAGCTACCACTTCCACTGCTACCATTTCCCTTGCTGTTGGAGGAATTGGCACCCAGTTTGATAGGAAGGGTCTCTGACTTACACGAGAGCTGAAGAGGCGCAGAGGCTATGGTGGACTTTCTCTGTCTTTTCCTGGTGCTTTGGGCTGCTTCGAAGGATGCCTCTTCCTTGAAGCTGATAGTGATGGTAGCAGTGAGGCGGGGACGGTCCAATGCACAGGTGTAGTGGAATTGCGTGGAATTCTCCTCAGGCAGAAGAGGCTACGTCTCCAAGTGAAAGGACTGCGTAGGCTAAGAAGCTCTGCCTCGTCCTCTGCCACGGCTTGTGGCTTGACGTTGAGCCGGATTCTCATCAAGAGAAACAGAACGAGGCGACCGAGAAGCTTGACCTTTGCCTTTGCCGCAGCGAGTGGAGGAATAATGGGCAAAATTCTCTTCATGAGGTGGCAAATGAGACTCAGAGCAGATGGATAGAGGGGGACGAGACGCATGACCGCGCCCACTACCTCGGCGGCAACGCATTCTATGCCGCCTGAGCATGTTGGAGTCGTTGGAATCGTTTGCAATGCAGGTGAGCGGAGGTGGCGGAACAGAGTGAGCTGAAAGCTGGGAATTCAGAGACCAAGGAGCAGAGTTGAAGCTGCAGTAAAGGTTGTGAGTGAAATGGAGACCAGAAGCGAGCGTGAGGCAGCAGTGAAAGTTGCACCGCCTCCCTGTGTGCGTTTAAGAGCTCGGCTCTGAGACCACAGAGGGGCAAATGCAGCGGGAGGGAGATGGCAGAATGACGCATCGCGGAGTCATTATGAGGAGGATGAAGTGGCATTATCCTCTAGGCATATTAATGGCGGAAGGATGCGAGCAGCTGGCTGCTATAAATGCCGTCAGACTAAGCCCATGCATGACCATGTGGCATTGCCATGTGTCATGTGTTGGGCTCGCCGTCCGCCTCTCAAAGTTATACACCCGCATTCGGGACTTCAACATGGACTATTACGTCTGAAGACTTAAATATTTATTTCATGATAAGTTCTTCTAATTTGTTTTCTAATGATTTCTTATCATTTTTAAGTTTCTTAATTTGAGTGAGTAGACTTTGATTATGATTTCTGAGACGTAAGAGTTTTAAAATTTCTAATTCATCAACCTTATTTTCAATGTTTTAACCTTTAAGCTTTTCATCTTTTAAATCTATGACTTCCTATAATAACCTTTGATTAAGGGCTTTTAAGTGCAAATTTTCTTCTTCTTTCTTTGTTAGACTCTCGTTGAATTTCTTCTCAGAACTTTCCTTTTCTTGCTTTAGTTTTTTCTTCTTAGCCTTGGACACCTTGATTTGTGCAAGTAATTTTCATTGTGGACCTTAAGGCAACAAACTTCTTCGTTTTTGTCTACGATAATCTTCTCAACTTCCTTCAGCATATTTTTCACCGATTTCTAACTTTATTGAAGGATTACTTTTAAGATATCCATTATGTCTCCTGCTGTTATACTAAGTATAACATCCTGGAGTGTTTTCTTTTTCCTTTTGTAGGAAAATTTTAGAAACTTATTTTCATATTTAGGATGATGGACCCTAGTGTTTCCATCCAGGGTGAACCTAGAATAATGTCACCTTGATCACTCCATAGAGATCGAAAAGATAATCGCGATGTAAATATATAATTCTCAATGTTTAATTGTAAATTGACTGTCATATTGTTTTTTATCCCAGTGGTCTACTTTTTCGATTATATTTGACTCGGGAATCATCAATTGGTTTGTGAAATTTAGGGTTTAAATCATTTTTATTTTCGACAAGAGAGATAGAAATAATAACATCTTTTCCTGTCAGGGTCCCCTTAATTCTAAATACCACTAAGGGATAACTAAATGAAGTTTTTGAAAATATTCCTTCCTTCATTTTCGAATTATCCATTTTGCTTATTTTCAAGATGAGCTTAGGTTTTCTAATAATAATTTTAGCTATACCTCTTTCTTCTTCTTTTCATTTTATTTTACCTCTTCTTATAAAACTTTGATAATCCTTTTCTAATATTTTTCTCTTTTATTTTATTTTTAAACTTATTAATCTCTGTTAATTTTGAGGCAACCAGGTCCAAACTCCATGTTGCCCTACTCATATGATGATGATTATATTTTTGTTGGATTCCTCTTTCGGAGAGGTGCAAGATTGATCTAAAGATCATCTTGTTTGGATGAGCAAAACCTATATTTTGATTTTATTTTCCACACGTGCAAATTGCCAAGGTCAGCCAGATTTGTAATGTAGGCTCACAAGCCCCAACAGATGTGTCACACACCCTCACTGATGGATATAAATAGGAGAGAGATGATGCTCATTTCATCATCATCTCATCATACATTCTACTTGTGATCTTATTGTTTCGTACAGCCTAGGAGAGGCTTCCATCCCTCACACATGTGAATCTGAACCTGATGAATTTGCGGATTGTTTTAGGGCTTTTTGGTCAGTGTTGACCAACGTTGACTTTGGGTCAACACTTGTGCTTTGGCTTTGATTTCAGCACAGCAACTCTGATTTCTTGAGGCCGCATTGGAGGGCATGAAAATTGAGGTTGGACGTTGACTTTGACTAATGTCTATTGACTGCAGCTTTGACCGCAGCGTTGACTTCTACATTGACCATTTGTTGTTGACTTGCATTGACTTTTTGGAGCCGTGTTTGAGGGGTGTGTTTGACACTTAGAGAAAGGTTGATTTGGTTGTTGGAGAAGTTGGTCTGGCCAACTCAAGTCTTTGCTGGCTAGGGCATCCTATTGACTGTTGTAACAAACATTTATCTCTATAATTGCTGGACAAGAAGAATTACAAATTATGTTATATTATTTGGCTTGTCTTCTATTGATCTATTATTATGTTCTATCAACATTTTACTTTCAAGTTTATGTGATTGCTAAACCTGATTTGGGCCTTAAAGAAGATTGAAATAAATTGCATTTAAGCACAGAACATACCATGGTTATCTAAATTTAACAATTACTACTCCTAACTTCAATATAATTCCCTTTGACTTTTCCCAAATGTACTTCTTATAATTCTCTTAATCCCTTTGCTTAAATATGCTTCACTATACTAAATGAGATGCAAATCCTACAATCTAGGTAAGATGCAGAATCTTTGTTTATTTTTAAGTTATGTGCCTATTGTAGATGTATCTTTCCTCTTAACTATTTTGAAGCTAGTCTCTATAGTAGGTTGTGAGAGAAAAGCCAAGGGGAAGCAAGCTAAGACTTGATTAATGATGCCTCCCCTTAGGTTCTAACCACCCAATGTCTCCGGCGCTGCAGAGATTATGGCTCTGACGACTGCAAAGTCACTATGTTAACCACTAAAGAGGTGTTAGGCTCCTCAAGATAGGTGAGAAAGGCGGGCCTATCTCTCTATCGACCAAGCTTATGCTTGGAAGATCATTGATTAATGCAAGAGGCTAGTTCCTAAAATGAAAATGCAAAATATGAGTGCTCTTAAGGTGAGATTATCAAAATTGCTTAAGTACTTAGTTATGATGATCTCAACCACAAGAAGAAGTGCTCAAAACTTAATGGTGTCAAAATATGTTGCCAATAAACAATTGCTCAAGTGATAAACAATACAAGCTCAATGCTTATTGAGACAATCAGCAATCTTCAAGATTATAATTAACCAATCACCAATATGCCCATTAGATATACAAGAGAAAAATTAGATGTCCTAAAAATAGTGTTCACAAGAGATATCCAATTTAACAATGAGCAATGAATCCACTTATCCAATGACAGTGATGGCAATGAGAAATTAAGAACGCTAAACCACAATGTCACTTAGAGCAAATTTTATTAACAATTATCAATCCAAGTAGAGCGCTTATGTGTGTGAATGCAAGAGTGCAACTAGATGCCAATGACCAAAATTAAGTCCAAATCACTTCAATCATGAATGATTATGAATTATAAGAATTCCTTTGCCAATTTTAGAGACTTATATGCAATTTTATACTGCTACAACCTTGTTTTCAGAGGTCTGCAATTTTATATCAACAGACAAGAAATGACGCAAGATGTCAAAAATAAGTTACAAAATCAATGCATTCAACTTCCAATGATATCTAATTGATTATAATTTATAAGATTGTTTAGAAACTATATATCAAACTTTTAATGTTCAGATCAGACCTCAAAATAATGTATATCAGACTTGAAACAACTCATAAAATTAGTGATTCGGTCTTTTATAAACCAACAAGGTGCCAAGTTATCAATGCCAAATAAACTCCAATGATTAGCCCATCAAGTTAAGTGATTATCAGATGATCTTTGGTTAATTTTAACAGCTTTATTAGAGTTATATAACTGCATAAAATGGTTGTAGCAAAATAGAGAAGATAATGAAGGGAGTAGAGGCAAACCAAGAGACCTAGAGGCCTAGTTGAGGGCTAGTTTGATCTCCAATGAGCTTGGCTACTTGCAACCACCAAGTTAGTTCTAATATTGTTGCAAAACCACAATGTTAGCCCACTCAAACAATGTCAAAACCAGAGATGACAAAATACAAGGCTAGAGAAAGGCTTCAAGGCTAGGAAAACCCCAAGACTAGGGCTGGAAGAGGCACAAGATAAGGCTAGAGGCCAAATAAGGGCAAAGATAGGACAAATGAAGCCAGAAAAGGATGAAATTTGAATGAGTAGAGGTGAGCCCACAAGGCTTGACGTCAATCCCTAGAGGGCCTACGGCTAAGGAAAAAGCTCCTTAGGGACTACGACTAAGGCTAAAATGAGGGTTGAGAGGGAGAAAAGGCTCTTAAAGGCCATGGTAAGGACGAAGGAGGGGGGTTGAGGCCCTTTTGAGGCGAGACGACAGCCCTAGAGGGCGTCGAGGCCTTGGAAGGACCTCTAAAAGTTGCGGCTAGCCCTTAGAGGGCTAGCGGCTCAATGAAGAGAAAGGTCGAGGACCTTGTTACCCTCCACCTGTGGGTAGTATATATAAGAGAAATTTTTCTCCTAGATGGTTCTTAGGCAGCAGCCAACAGCCCCTTGCCACCACCAGATAGATCAATGTGCCATTATCTCCACCACCTGAGCCAGCAATGTGGTCCCTCGCCTAGTTGTTATGATTGTATGCTTGAAGGTGGGCCTCCCGACCCCAAAGGTATGGCTTTTCATTGGTATAATTGAGTAATTTTTTTTACTTGTCATGGGCACTTTTAGGCATGTATTAGCAGGGGGATTCGGCAAAAAGAGTGGGCTAGGTTTGTACTCTTGTCTCCACTGCCTGATTCGTGGTTAGCCTCGTGTCCTAGTCTCGTGGGATCTCCTTTACCGACCACTAGCTTTAGGGTTGGCTCTACATGGGAAATCTCGATTTTGGTTGCATGGTCCCACTCAACATTGCACGAAGCAGGGACGCTTTGTGGAAGCGCGGACATGGAAGTGTAATTTTCCAAAAATCTAGGAAGCAAAGCGTCTATTATATATATTGCATTTATATTAAAAAAAAAAACATCCCAAATACCAAATTAGTTGTGGAAGACATGAAAACATGCATATTTTTACATAAATCAAGATAGATATGGCATCCCTGATTCCATTATACATCAATGTTTAATTATTCGAGCATCAACAGTCTAGATTCTAGCAATTACAAACATACATCAAATTTTTTAGCATATTATAAAACATAAAACATTTAGAAGATAAAATCATTAAACATTCAAGTAAGTTATCTAGCAAGTGAGCAACTTTCAACATTAGTCATGTCCAAAATTCAAATAATAATGTTTACAAAATAGGCCACTTGGCCACCACCAAGACTCAAGTACACACTGAACTAGGAAGAGTAAGACAAAAAAGTTCAAATTCACAACAAGCCTACAAGTCTAATCTATCACAAAAGTAGTAAATTGTGAATATATCTACTAATCTCTCCTCTTTCCACCACAAACAGTACATGGCAATGGGCCTCCACGTGGTGGCAATGAAGAAGATGGTGGTTGTGGAAGTTGTGGCACTGGAACTGATGAAGATGAAGCCCCTGTTATTGGTGTTGAAGCATGGAACCTGGGAACCAAGGGACCAGATGGGGGTGGCATCTCAACTAAATCATCATCATCCTAGAAAAGAGCATCCTCTAATTTCTCTAATCGCAACACTAGAGAAATCGCAACACTCCATCCTCCAAATTGGGCTCCTCTAGATTTTTGTCCCAAATCTTAAGGTCTTTATTAGTCTTTGCATCATCACATTAATGGGGCAACAATCGCAAGTTGTGATGAACATAAACCAAGCTCTCTGCCCGATCTAAGCTCAACTTGTTCCTTTTAACACTTTGGATGAAAGAATAAAAGCTCCAACACCTCTCTGCAAAAGAAGTGCTTACCACCTCCATGCATGTTCCACCACTCAAGAGAAGAAAAAGTCTCTCAATCTCTAATTGCATGCATGCTCCCAAAAGGACCAGTGCTAAGCATATAGTTGCTTAAATGTTTCCGTACCATGGCAACCTCCTCCTCATCAGGGACTAATCTATCCAATGCTCTCATATAACTAGATAGAACCTTTGGATCTAGTTGTGGTTTTCTCATGTTCCCCCCGCAAAGTGTTGGTGTTGAAAGCCATGGTGGATGATATTATTTAGGTGTCAAAACATATGCTAATGCATGCAATGGAACGTTTAGCATATCGCATTGTTTTTCCACATCTACATGAATATAATTGTACAAGGTTATATCTCTAAGCTCAACAATGTCTTTAATCTGCCCCAACATACAATCCATTTGCTCATACACCTCCCCACTTATTGGCTGATCAAAATCTACAAACTTGATCATATATTAAATTAGTTTGGTGAATTGCAAGATATATTTAATTTGTGACCAAACGAACAAGTCAAGAATAGTGTCCTTGGCTACATTGGCACCATCTCTATCAGTGTTAATTTCCTCCCATGATTCAAAGGTCACCATATTATTTAAAGCTTGTCTCACCTTCACTAGTCGCCTAAAGGTGAGGTAATAATTGCAAATCTTGTTTTTTCAAGTTTAAGCAACTGCAACTTGGAGTAAGTGCCATAAAAGTAGTTTACCCTTGTATGCCCTGTGATAAATTTAATGAGTTTCTTCCCTCTCTTGTAAAGCTCATTAATCCACCCACATTCTTTAGGCTTCACAATATCATGCATCAAAAGGTTCAATGTGTGCACCAAGCACCCAGAACAAAAGATATGTTGATGAGTATGCTCAATAAATTTTTTTGTTGTCTTACAATTTTGTTGCATTATCAGTGATCACTTGAACCACGTTATTAGGACCAACATATTTGATTGATTGCAATAGGAGATCTACAATGTTTTGGGAAGTTGCACTGACGGAGGAGGAGTCATGACATGTAATAAATATTGCATCACTAGTAGAAACACCAAGAACATTTATCAAATGTCGGTTTCTAATTCTTTTTTACCCAACTAATATAATGGATACCCCACAATCCACCCACTCATTTGTAAAACGTGTCAAAGCCCTTTGAATTTTTGTTTTTTCTCTTTCCAATAACATTGTTCTAGCTTTCTCATAGTTGGGGCTCTTGTATCATTTTGGGGCTTCATTGATGGCCTTAACCATATCATGCCAATAGGGAGAGCGAAGCACATTGAATGGTACATCGCAAGCACAAAGAAATCGGACTATATTTCCATCCACATCATCCCTCCCAACAAAATTCAAGAAATCCCCTATTGTTCTTCTACCTACAGAGGTTGCAGAAGCACCGTGAGGAGATGAATTACCAAATCTAGAGGTTGCATTTGATTCAGACAGAGTTTTTTGTTTCTTGTTTTTTTGTTGTGCAGCCTCCTCTAATTGGATGTATTTTCTTCTTTGTTCCGTTGAAACGTTTGGGTACATGTGTATTCCCAAGGCACCCTTTTTCTCATCACTGTCCAACACCGCACAAAGATGCCTCCTCGCACGAGTATATGATCCACTATATGGTTTTCCTCCATGACAACAATGCTTCCACCACATTTTCCCCCTTCAAATTTGGTCACATAGTGCCACAAGGGTGTCAATGCAATTTTCCCCTCTAGTCTTTCAATGTTTTCTTCAGGTTCATCCCCTTCCTCTTCAAACCCTTCCTCCTCATCATACATTGGGTCACTCATATGGGGACCACTATCCTCTTGTTCTTCTTCCCTTCTATTCTTACTCCCCCTTGCCATCATGAAAACCAAAAGTGGAATGATACATAGAAGCCAAAAGAACGCCATCTTGGAATATGAATATAGGTGGGGGACAACCTGCAATTAAATGAGCAAGAAGAAAGAATGGAAAAGAATAGGAGAGGGAGGAGAAAAAATACAAAAAACAATGACAAAAAATGAGGTTGTTTGGGGTTTGCACGCAATTCTTTAGATCTTGTAGATGGAAGCCCTTCTTTACTCCTCCAAGATCCTCCTCTTTCACTGCTCCTAGCTCCTCCTTCATTCCTCCAAGCTCTCCTCAAGTCTCTTTTCTCCAAGCTCTCTTCTCCTCTCTTTCTCCTTTCTTCTCCAAGCTCTCCAAAAACACAAGAGTGAGGAAATGAGAGGAGAAATACACTTTTATTCCGTTCATTATTTTCCCTAACCCAAGTTTAACCCACCCCCAACAACAATTAAACAAATAAAAAATAAAAAATAAAATAATTTAGTGGGGCTCTACGGTGGAACAAGTCGGCGGCCCACGAAAGCAGTCGGGATCCGCCCGAAGTCAACCCCGATCCGTGACGGATCCACAACGTGATCCGGCCCCGGGACCGCGTCTTGAGCATATGGAAATGCGAACCAAGATGGGCAGTTCCCATAGGCCAAGAATCGTCTTTCCCAGACCAATCTGCATTTTGGTTTTTCCAGGACGCGAATCCGAGGTCAGATCACCCACGGATCTGTACGAGCCGCAATTTTGGGGTTTGAGCTAGGTGGGGGACGTTTCGTGCAACACTAAAAGTCCCTTACACCATATACATCACCCCCTTCCACTCATTTTTGACCCCATTCATCTTTTCTCCCATCCAACTCCACATGTGTCCACAAGGTCCACATAGGGTTAGCCTCCCCTCCCCTTGACCACAACTTGGGTCAGGCCCAGAACAATGCCCAAGAGGTTGACACAGTTAAAAGAAAAGAAGAAAAACATAATTCGGTCACTCTCAACAAGAAATGTACCACAAAATGCAAAAGATGGTGGGGACATACAAATTTAGCACGTGGACAAAAGCCAAACATGAGCTCTACCCCTTATCCATGGCCATCACCCTGGTTCCTATGGGCCCTAGATGAGCCCCCTCCATCATTAAGGAACCCATGATTGTCCCAACCCCTAGTGGGAAATGAACTGCCCCACCTTAAGGGGGTATCCGCTACTATATATTACACATGCTTTCATCCCCTGGAGTCTCGAGTAGTTATGAAGAAAAATCAATCAAAGGCAAAAGCCATATGAAGAAGGGTGGAAAAACAAAGGTCGAGGTAACTCATGCACCACGATTTTCTCCCTCCTACACTCATATACACAAGTGTGGGCTTCCCTTATAGCTACCCTTGTACAATGACATGTGGTTTGGATGATTCCCCTGATCAGCGCTTCGTTCCATCACTATATCATTTGCCACCTACCACCTGATGGATGTAACATGGACATGTCACCCCTTTTAAAGGTTGAAACCACCTAATAAGGTCCTTGATTAACCCCCTTATTGAGCTTGGAGACACTTGTACATGCCAAAGCCTACTATGGAAAGGCATCCCACCATGTAGTGCCCCATTGACTCCATGACTTGTAAGCTCTTTTACTTGATTATTCTAATGATTTGTTGTATTAGAGGGCAAGGGGACGCATTGGATCTTATGCAAATTGCAGGTGGGTCTCCATTTGGGGCTTGGTCTCCCTATACAGGGTCCTAGCCCTCCAGAGGGCCACATTGGCACTTGTAGGGTGAGCGTTGAGAGCCATGGGCCTCCACCATAGCATAGAGTACTTCATGCATCCCCATCACCACTCATTGATTGCTTGTGTTCCACCTTTTGGATGAGGATGATGCACCTAGTTCACCATGCTCAGTCGTCTCCGCACTTGCACCATACACTTGGCAGATGTTCCAAGGTCCAGATGAGGAGGTGTCTCACTGCATAGGGCTTATGTCATCATCCTGGCCCTTACAGATGGTTTACAAGCATTTTCGATCCACTTGGATACCCATGAGGATATCCTTGTGCCCCTCACACCCACTTGGGGCACAACGGGGATTTGCTTGGAAACAAGGGGCCAACCTTTTGTCCACTATGTTTGAGGTCCATTCTCAAATCATGGCACTCTGGAATTCATTAGGCATCCTCAAAGGCCCAACGACTCATTTTATTGATCATTCTACCCTCTTGAGAGAGCTATCTTGGTGGCCTTGTCACCAAGGGATGTTATTATTGCACATTATTTTATTATTTGGGGCTCAATTAGACCAAATTAGGCAAATTGAACTCATTAGTGATTGTGTAAATACAAGTGAGGTGATTCATTTTCATCATCATCACTTGGATTGGGATTTAGTAGGCTCTTAAGAACTTTGTGTTCCCTTTTGGACGACGAGTTTGGATGTTATGGATGAATTTTGATGTTTCGATCTATCTCTCTTGTCTTGGAGCTTCGTTATTGGCATAATATGATGATTGGATATACTCATTTGTACATGTAAGTAATATTTTCCTCCTTATTCTTGTTACTTACTTTGTTACATGAATATTACTAGGATTTTCGCTATACAAGTCAAAAATGTATTGCTTTCCTATGTGAAATTGAGGAAATTTTGATCTTTTGTAGCGTTGAATCATTGCATGGGCCATGTATGAATGGGTGAATGTTCCTAGAGATTATTTTGTTAAAATACATCTTGATAAGTCATCAATTATTGCATATCGAAGAATACAGATCTCAAGTAGCAGTTCTCATGCCCAAATGCCATGCGAAGTCGCCTAAAGGCCTCCTTGATTGGTTAAACCTCTTCCAAACCATAAATTCTCCTTGACTCCATCTCTCCCAAAGGATAAGGCACTAGTCCTTCCATAGGTGGTCACCTTTAATGAATATTTCTCTCACCTCTCCTTCTCTTTCTAGGCCTAGCCTCAATAGGTCATCTAGGGTATCACTTATCTCATGTTCTAGCCATCAAAAGACTTTGATCCCTTGTCCATTACTGCGTTAGGGTTTCCTATAGAGGCCATCCAAATTTCAAGAAATTTCAACAATGGGATCTCGAGATATTACAAGCCCTAGCTCAAGGATTGTTTCTTTTCCTGAGTTTCCCTTGGCTAGTGTCCTCATTTGGATCATTACATTAGATTCTTTGATCCCCTTCCCTTCCAAAATTATGTCAAGCCCTTCCTTGGTTGATCAACTCCACTTCCTCGACCAAATTCTAGGTCCACTTGGTCCCGTGTGGTCCCACAACTTTACAACTTGAACTGCACAAAGATCACATAAAGACCAATTCCCCATAAGGATTTCTAGGCCTAGCAATCATCTTTACAAGATACATTCCCAAACCCTAGCCTCAAGAATCCTCTTAGCCCTTCTTAAAGAGCTTATCGCCTTGCTTATCAAGCAAGAAAGCCATACAGTTGAGTCTCTTTTGGGAATAGGGCTTGGGAATCACCCTTCATCCTCTCATTGACATATTCATTAGTGTGATTCCTCTTATACCGGGTCCCCTCCCATCGGTGGAAGTGCGTAAAGAGCAGGGAGCCTTAGTTGAGGTGATAGTGGGCTATCTATCACTCCATTGTTGCCCTTGACCTACTAGTTGCTCTATAAGATCCCCTCCTAGGACCCCTGCTAGTTTGAGCAGTAACAGGCCTAAAAATCCCTTTGGGGATCATAGGTAGGGAGAAAAAGATTTGACGGCTAGGCCTTAGGGCCTAAAAAAAAAATGAAACCCCTACAAACAAAAATTTATCCACAAATTTACTGCAAAAAGGCTAGATTGCCTCCTTGGGCTGGACGTTGAGCTTGGAGGCTAGATCTTGCCTTAAAACCCCAGCAAAAAAAATTTTGAGCAACTTGAATTCCACCTGCACAAATGAATCAAAGAATGCCAAAACCCCAAATATATATACAAAATGTAAAACCCCAAGTGCTACAAAACAAATGGGTTAGAAATAATCAAAAAATTATTTACAAATATACAATATTTACAATTTTTTTTTTTAAATGGAGAAATAATTTTGGATAAAATGACAATGAATGAATATATTTCGGAAAATAAATATTGGCCGAAACCCTTCAACAAAATCAAATACAATAAAGAAATCTCAAAACCCAAACATCGTCAGCTCTTCCCCTCAGTGTGTGAACTTGGAGCCCAAGGGGTAGCATACCTGTAAATCTCTATAAAATTCTCAAAGAAAATTGTTAGATCATATGGTGAATCAGATCACCTAAGATAGCACATACCAATAGAATGTTCTTCTCATCGACAAATGAAATAACAATTATTATTTAGCACAAAATAGGATCACACATAGCTAAAACATACCACAGATCAGCAAAAGAAAAACACCATGAACTGAACTCCAAAGTCTTTCTATTATGATACAAAATGTTCCCTACAGAGCAACAGCTCAATACCAACGTTCAGGAATTACATCATCCAAAGATAGAATATAGAAGCTCAATAGCTTCTTTATATAGAGAAACCTCTCCAAGTGGAAAATAGTGGCTAGTTGGCATGATCCTCGTCAAAATAATCTTGACCGTCGAAAATAACTTGACCATCATTTAATCTCCAGTGTCAAATTTTATTTTGAGGAAAAATTCGATTTTTTCTTGAAACGCACTTTTAATTAATCCAAAAATTAATATTTTAGATTAATTTCCTCAAAAATTTGATTTTGACTTAACCACCAAGTTCCAAGGGCTCAAATTTTCTTAAAATATCCAATTTTCCCTTGGTGGGGGACCTCCAAAAATTGACTTTCCTTTGACCTACGAATTTTTTATTATTTTCCACTTGGAGATAAATTAATTTCTCTATAATTATTTTTTACTCGAAATTAATTAATTTTTTGGCTTAGGATTTAAATTTAATTTAGCCAGGTCCACGGGTCTTGGATAGACAGTAATCGAGTGCTTTGTTAAGGCACTCCTTGATGTGAAGCCATTGGTTCAATTCCCTGCCTCGATCAAGGTGATATATTGGACATGGTCGGTTCAATTCCCACCAAGCTTACATAAAAAATAAAAATTAGCCAGAAAAAACTAATTAATTAACACTAGACGGGATTAATAATTTTTCCACTCTCAAACATTTTAGCCATGGTGTCTAAATATGAGGGACCATGCACTAAAATATTTTTTTACATCAAATTATTACAATATCAACCCTTGAAAGGGGAAAACACATTTAGGCTCATACCCTCAATAATTTACCTAATTTTGCGACACAATATGATCTAATATAGACCAAGTGTATTTCTAATAAATTAATTTAGCCAAATGTGTTAAATTATTCCCAAACACACTTTTACAAAAAACTCAATATAACGCTAGGACTCACCTAAGACCTTGTCAAGAAATTCCACCCTAGCTTTGGGGTTTAAGCTGGAAGAAAAACTTTGCCAATTATATGTGTTTAGAAACACACATAATTCAGTGAGGTTAAAAGACTTCCTAGGATGAAATCCATTGCCAACATCAAAGGCTTAGCTAGGTGTTGTTACATATTTAAACGATCATACAAACATCATTTACAATATAACTTGCAGAAATTGGGTTTACAATGATACAAATGTGTTGGTTGATGACTTTCAACTTTGAAAAAAATTCTTCATGTCTTTGTATTCTGCTTCCTTGGACTGTTGACAAAGTGTGGTCAATAGGGCCCTTTATTAGTCACGCGTCTAATATATTGGTTCCAGGTCATCCCGACGCTTTCCATGTTAGCTTGCTGCAACTTCTGCCTAGTGCTTAGTCACCCTGGGGTTCCCTTATGTACTCCCTCCTTCGATCTTCCAGGGAAGACCCTCGGGGACACGTCATCTCAACGTTGTCCCTTGACGAGATTGTTCCAACAGAACTTTGGGTTTTGTTTCCCCAATGCTTTTCAATTGACGTACTCCTATCAATCCAAAAAAAGCCCAAGTCTTATGCTCCTTTCTTTGTTATGCCTTTGGCTACTGCTGCATTGCTCCTACAGCAGACTTCCACACACTCCTCTCTATGGCTTCCTTTCATCCCTCTATAGCCTCCATGCTTCCTCTATGCTACTACGATTCTACACGAGATCGTTGCTTTCAAGGAACAATCTTCAGATCACTCTCCCTCCTGAACTTTATTGTAACAAGCTTGTAGCACAATTGTCTTATTACGAATACAGAGATAGATTCACATAAATGGGGGACACTTGTAAGGCATAAACAAAGATTCAATTTACAAATTCAAATGCTCAAAACAAAGAGCTCCTCTATTAATGAATATACCACACGATATTTACAACATGTCTCCACTAGCCAAATTTACATTGAATAGGCCCTTCCTAGCCTCTAATCCTCTAGACTCTCTAAACTTTATCTCTCTCCTATCCTTGATGACTCCCCAAAAGCCTTTTGGGCTTACAATTATACAAAAAGATTCTAAACTAGAATTAGTTTAGATCCACAATATACTCAATTAATAAGCCTATCTCTAGATCCTCTAGATCCACATTACCCTCAAAAGATCTGATTACACACCAATTACATCATTACTACAATCTTTATAGAATTCCTAGAAACATAGAAAGTTACAAACAATTAACAATTAGGGAACCAACTCCCTTAGTGAATTAATGACCCCTAGGTCTAGTTAAAGGTATTTGACTTGGAGGTTAGATGCTCCTACATTAGAATTAGATGAATCTCAATTGTTGATCTCAAATGATGTTTGAGATTTAATCTCAACCATTAATCACTTTGGAGATAAGGGTTGTGGATTCAATCAATACCTCAACCATAAAAGGAAGGCTATGCTAAGGGAGAAGACGCATTCCATATTGGGCACAAGATACAGTGAGAGTGAGAACTGTGTGATTAGGTGTAGAAGGACTTTCGTTCAAGTGTGCAAGGTTCGATAAAGGTGCAAGGGAAAGCAAGGGAGATACAATTCATCCAAGCAAGATCAAAGTACAAATCTAGGGTTTGATCAATTGGATCAGTTCAAAGATTATTGTTGTATTAGTATTTTCCTCAATGGGCCATTATCCCAAGCAGGAAACCCTTGTAACTTTTGAACTTATTTGAATGAAGAATTGTTTTGAAGGGAAAAAATCTTGTGTGCATGTGAATGTGACATTAGTATTGTCTAATTTTTTTCTGCTATTATAATTGTTAAAATCCCAATTGTATCTTTTATTCAATAGATTTGAGTAATAATTAATTGTTAAAGAAAGGAAATCTACTAGGTAGTAATTAGCCAAGTTGTTGGCATTAGGAAATTAGTGTTGTATCAAAGCTTTGTCTCTAAAAGACCAAAAGAATTGCAAACAAAGCCAAATCTATATAGGAGTCGCAGGAGCCAAGTTCATCCAATGACTGTAGGAGGAAACAAATAAAAATTGCAAGTGTGGGGTAATATAGATCAATCCTAGTCTAAGTTGACTGTACGCATATCGAACAAGCGCGAACTACAGAAATGTGGAAGTTAAAAGTGACATTGTGGCTAGCATAGAGAAAAGCCATAAAGTAAAAAAATAATAATAAAATACAAAAAGTAAAAACTAAAGCTATAATAGGGCTCGCTGCCAAGAAGCACGCTCAAGGAAAAGAAGGGAATTTGCATTGAAGAGTGTGGTCGACAGTGGCACATTTGACAGCTGCAACAAGTCTACAATAGTAGGAAAAGGGTTGACACAAGGGGGTCGTACCACTGATAGCCACCAGGGGAAGTTTCATGGGGATATGAGAGATGATACAAGCTTGACTGCTGCAGAGTCACCATTAGTTGGAAAGTGCAACTGGCCCCACACACAAAGAGACAATTGTGGAGGGGCACTGGAAGGTGAGTTGCAGGGGTGTGTTGTGATAGGACCTGAGAGAGCAAACTCGAGCCACCAACGGTTGAGTGAGTCGATAGCCAAAAGAGGTAGGAAAGTCATCATACAGTCATATAGGGGTTATACGTAGCCAAAAAGTGCTACAAAGATTTCGTACAACATTCAAGTAAAGTACGTGACTTCAAAGTCGCAGGTCAAACCCTACAACGAAAAAGAATTTTTTGTTGCAAAGATCGCAGTCACAATTTGCTAGCAAATTTAGCAAGATTAAAGGTCATCCTTTAGGGGGAGAGGGGTAAAGTGTTCCAGTCAAAGGTTTGGTGAAATAACCAATGTTTGTTCTTATGGGTGTTTCAAAGGACCAAAACACAGATCCACGAGAACATCCTAGTGGATCTATAAACTAGGAACAATTTTTATTCTTATCGGTGCTAGAAAGACTTCGCACAAGGCAAAATTATCGAATCTAGAAATGGCAGCAACCAGTCTTAGGCTTGAAGACCCACTGGATGGAGTATCAAATTTCCTGCCCCAGAAGGCAAGGGTTATCTTACTGTTGAAGGAGAATGACCATCAAGAGATTGTGGATAAAGAAATCCAGTTGCCAACAAATCCAACATAGTTGGCAACCCACAAAAAGGAGGACATTAGAGCTCAATGGGTCATCATGGATGTCGTGAAGGATCATTTGATCCCTCACTTGGATAAAAAGTAAACAGTTGGAGAGATGTCAAAGGCTCTAGTCGACTTTTTCCAGGTTGACAACATGAGCATGAAATGATCCTTGGAAACAAGATCAAATCCATTTAGATGGTGAGGTCTCCTTATATTACAACTTACTTCATAAGGATCACCCAGACACAGGATCAACTTGCAGTGATTGGGGAGAAAGTGGAGGATGCAAAACTCGTAGATGTCGCATTGAATGGTTTTCCCAAGTCATGGGAACCATTTGTCAAAGGAATTTTCACTCGGGAAAAACCTCCCAATTGGGAGAGGCTTTGGAATTGCTATATCCAAGAAGAGACTCGTGAGGAGCCTAAAGCCAACAAGCAAGAACATGAAGAGGAGAACATGGCCCTGGTCAGTATGGCCAAGAAGGGCAAATGGTAGGGTTCCAAGGGTAATAATGAGGACCCAACCTCTTTTTGAAGGAAGAATAAGGACTTGAGGAAGCTCAAGTGCTTCATTTTCCAGAAGAGTGGGCACTATGTATCACAATGTGTGGAGAATAAGGGGAAGGGGAAGTCGCAACAGGAAACAACATCAGCAAAAGTTCAACTTGATGAGTTTACAATGAAGTTCGAGAAATAATTTTCATTTGTCTCAGGTTTATGTACCAGCACCATATGACAAAGGTACTTGGATAGTGGTGCATTGCGTCATATGACAAAGGCAAGCGAGCTATTTAACATTCTGCCAAAGAGTGACTCAAATTTATCTATGGAGAATGGTAATGATGCCAAGTATGCAGTGAAGGGTGTTGGAACCACTAAATTCCAACTAGAGTCGAGAGTGACATTGGAAGCCAAGGATGTGTTGTTTGTACCAAGACTGAAGAACTTGCGCTCAGTCTTAGTGATTGAGGACAAAGGTTATGAGGTCATGTTTAGGAATGGGTGGGTGCTCATTCATCCAAAGGATTCTAACCTAAACACAGCAGTGGCCATCAAGGTTAGAGAGAGTAACTTATACAAGTTGATAAACAAGCTTGTTCAAGTATTGGTACATGACATTGACAACCTTGACCTATGGAACATGAGGTTGGGACACTTGCACTATAGAGTGTTTCCAATTCTAAGCGAGATTGTCACTAGTATCCCAGAGTTCATCATTGAGCAACAAGGGTCTGCACTTGGCAAGAAGGCCAAGGCTACTTTTTGCAAGTAGCAAGAGCAAGTCCAAGGGGATCTTAGATCTCATTCATTCAAATATGTGTCAATCGATGTCATTAGCATCAGCACAAGGAGCACGATACTATATCACGTTTATTGATGACTATTACAAGAAACCTAGATCTTATTCATGAAGACCAAGGATGAGGTCTTATGTCGGTTTCGGGAGTTCAAGGCCCAAGTGGAGTACCAAACAAGCAAGAAGATCAAACTCCTGCGGTCAAACAATCGGATAAAGTACACCTCCAACGACTTAAAGGATTTTTTCAAGGAGGCAAGGATCAAGAGGTAGGTGACAATCTCGTGCAATCCTCAGTGGAACAGGGTTGCAAAGAGAAAGAATCATTCCATCATTAGTTATGCCAAGGCTATGCCACAAGACTAGGAGCTACCTATGTTTCTATGGCCAAAGGCATGTAACACTACAGTATATGTGTAGAACATGATTCCTCACTAGATAATGGGCAACAAGACTCCAGAGGAGCCATTCATTGGAGTGAAGCTAGATATGGAGCACTTGAGCAATTTTTATTGTCCAATATACATCCATGTTGCTACAAAGAAGAGGACGAAGCTGGAATCTTCAAGACAAAAGGGGATTTTTGTTGGGTATAGTGAGACCTCCAAAGCTTACAAGATCTTCATACCAATGCAAATGAAGACAGTTGTCAACAAGGATCTGTTAACCCCTAGATCTGCTACCTATAAATCTAGGGTTAAAGGCTAGCTTATATCATCTTGTTGGTGACTAATGATGGATTTCATGCAGTGGTATATGATTCATGGGTTTAGTTGCATACACAACATCAATTTGATTGATTTTCTTTGTATTTTGGAGACACTTTGCAGAGAACTTGGTCATGAGAGATTTTTCCGCATTTTGAGGTTCAAGTGCTTGTATGCCAGTTTCAAGCACACTCTTGGGTTTCTCTTGTGGGGGTATCTAAAGAGTCTCTATTGTTAGCAGTTGTTAGACATAATCGACATGTGGCAACCCTCATATGGTGGCACATGACATCCTTAGAAAATGACGTTTTGTTAGAAATCCACCAACCCCAACTCTGGTCTATGCCTTAGCTAGAAAACATAAACACATTAAAGATGCCTAACTTTATAACAACTTTCACACAGTGGAATATACACCAACAATTTGATCATACACAGTACACAAGATTTCATTGCTCAAGCATGTATCTTACAAGTCCATTAATAAGAAGACAACAGGGCTCCCGTACCAGGGATCATGGCCCTTTAAAATTTTTGTACAAAGCCAAATATCTCGTCAATCCTTTGACCAGATCACCCAGGGTCAATGCCAAGCCCTTTAGGTCCTCTTTTGGGTAGTCTGGTGTCCTTTGAAGTCAACCTCCTTAAGCCTTCTTTCAGCACTAGTAGCTTTGCCAGCCCTTTGCTTCAGCCCCCAACCTATTATTGCCGCCTTTTGTCTTCTTTACAGTGCCTGAGATCACCCAGCTTGCATTCTCTAGGCCCAATCAGCATTGTTACAACCTCGACCCTCCTTCTGTAGTCCTTAGCCTCCTTCTCGAGGTCTCAGCCTGTTGTTCTAGGTCTCAACCACCTCTGCTTAGCCCTCTGCTATTTGCAGTAGGCCTGACGACCTGTAACCATGCTCCAAACGTCCATCCTACTCAGCCTCCAAAGAATATAAAAGACTCCCTCCAATGCTTGTTGTCCGCAACTCCTTTGCTGCCTCTTTCACCATGCACAAGAATAAATGATCGTTCATTTCTCGTCTCCAAACATCTCCATTGGTTTGTTATTTATACTTGTCCTAATGTCTCTTAGGAAGCCCTCCTTTCCTTCAGGAGCCCTCCAACACAACCTTAACAAGGAATTAGAATATTAAATTCTCTTTCTTGAGTTCCAAGCCCACTCCTTTGGGTCAAAAACCCCAAACTCGGGTGCAAATCCCACAACCTCACTTTGTGGGTGTTTCTCTCACAAGTCTAGCACCAAGGGCTTGTGGGAGTAACTCCCTATGCTACCCAATTTCAACGCATTTGGCATCATGAGGTGTGCATGTGTTAATGAGATTGGGACACATGCATGAAGTTAAAGTGAGATAACTAGAGTGCATGCCTTAGTTAGAAGAAGAGGTGGAAGTTGGTGATAATCTCAAGGAAGTTCTCTCAATTAATTGAGTCTTACTCCCAGTTGACTAAAGCATGCACATTTAACTCACATTATTTTTTGTGTTAACTAGTCCTTTCCCTCTCATGCCAGTTTTCTCTCTCTTAACGCATCTTTGCACTCCACTTCTTCCCACCTCACGCATGACTACTCTTAATTGAGTTCATCCTCAATTCTCTTTTGATTTCGATCTCCACTCA
Organism: Pinus albicaulis; assembly: GCA_034641835.2. Lineage (NCBI taxonomy): Eukaryota > Viridiplantae > Streptophyta > Pinopsida > Pinales > Pinaceae > Pinus > Pinus albicaulis. The sequence continues at coordinate 929,376,311 of CM076584.1, forward strand.
TCCCACTTTAACTCATTCTCTCACTCCTATTTCATTTCCTCTCCACTACGCTCAATAACTAATTAAACTGCACCACTCACCTTCTTTGGAACTTGCATAAGGGATAAGGAAGACATGTGCTAGTGTCACTTGCCCACCTCTGCAAATGCATATTCACCCATTCTCCAGTTTGACCTGGATCAACTAATAGTTTCACATGGGTGAGGAAACTTGTCTTTTCCCATGGCTCGATGGAAACTTGGCCACCTATCTTCACCCATTCTCTAGTTCGACCTGGGTCAGCCAATAGTTCACATGGGTGAGGAAACTTGTCTTTTCCCATGGCTCAATTCACCTAATGTATCACCATTGTCTATAGTTCACATGGATGAGGAAACTTGTCTTTTCCCATGGCTCGATTCACCTAATGTATCACCATTGTCTTCTTTCTCATTTATGATAGGTTTCTCATCTAGCAAGGAGTTAAACAGAAGAATGGTTTTGTGTTTGGTCTCTGTAGTGTGACCAGCTTTTTGATGAATACAAAATAAGGATATCTTATGCTTGATTCTCATTTTCTATGTCTTGTTAATCTCTAATTTTACTTGCGGCTGCAGCACTGTTTTTGCCCTATATTTTGATCAATATGAAATCATCTACATGCACCTCTTTTTCATATTCATGTCCATTTACAATAATTGTGTTTAAGAAAAGAAAATTCTTCAAATTGATTCTTTTAAAATCCATTTTCTTTGAGAGTTTTAGTGGCTGTCATAGAGCTGTTTATGTTGCTGGTTTCATTGTGTTTTGAGTTTGCAGATTTAAACGACAGCAAAGAGCAAATTAGAGACACCCCCTTGTGACTGGGATGGACCAGTCCGAAAGGATAGGAGAATATGTAGTGATCAGTTAAGGCAGATTTCTTCTAATTTTGCAGGCTAAAATTTCATCACTTAAATTGATTTTGTATCATTTTGTCAAGGTGTAGTTTCAGGTACAAACAGAATGTTAGATTCGAGGAGACCTTGGCATCCAAGAAATCTCATGATTTTCCACCAAAAATGACAGAGGACAAGAAACAAGAAGGGAGAACAGCATGAACAGACTTTCAGTTCAGAGAGTTAAACTTCAGGTGCGGAGGAGTCAGTAGCTCCTTCCAGTTCTGTCAAGAGACCCAAGTGATTTGAGCAAACATTCGGGGATGCTCAGGAACATATTGAGGTTCCTAGGAGCACATTCTGGGAGAGCAGGTCTCCAAAGAAGTTTCCCAACTACATGGCATTGATGACTAACATCATTGAAGAGGCAGCAGACCACGAGGTTTGGAGGAAAGACAAAGTGAAGGATGATGCATTAGACATTGTGTCAGGACCATAGTGACAATCAGTTCCAAACTCCAGGTGGCTCTTCAGAAAGTATGTTCCTTGCTAAGAGGGAGCGCTGACATTTGTAGCTCAATGAGGTACTTCCATACAGGTTTAAGTGTCTAGGCGTGTGGAAGTCAACTAATTGATCCTAAATCTTAGCAATTACTTTAATTATTAAAATAATTGACTTTTATAAGATAAAGTGAATTAATCTAATAAACGTAAAGGTTATTTGCATTAGTGAATTAGATGAATCTCAGCTATTGATCTCGAGTGATGTTGAGATCTAATCTCAAGTTCTCAACCATCAACCACTTTGGAGATTAGAGTTGTGGATTCAGTCAATAGCTCAAACATATCAAAGGAAGGCTAGGCTAAGGGAGAAAACACATTACATCTTGAGCACAAGACAGTCAAAGTGAAATCTCAGTGATAGGGGGGAGAAGGACTACCATTCAAATGTGCAGGGTTCCAAGAAAGTACAAGGGGTGGCAAGATCCAAGTTTACTGTTGTATTTGTATTTTCTTAGTGGGCCATTATTCCAAGAAGGGAGCCCTTGTAAGTTCTGAAGTTATTTGAATGAAGAACTGTTTTCAAGGGCAGAAATCTTGTGTGCGTGTGATTGTGAGATCAGTTATGTTTAATTTTTCTTTTGTTGTTATAATTGTTAAAATCTCAGTTGTGTCTTTAATTCAGGAGATCTGCGTAATAATTAATTGTTACAGCAAGGAAATTTGCTAGATAGTAATTGGCCAGGTTGCTGGGATTAGGAAATTAACACAGGGAAGCCCATGTAATGGTGATTTGATTCACCCGGAAGAGCATTAAGATAAACTACTATTGAGAATGTAACTAGTTTAGGTTTTCATAATTGTTGTTGCACTCATTTCAATATGTATCCTATGTAACAAACAAAATAAGAAAAGAAAAAGTTATTATCATTAAAACATGGGTTTCATGCCTTTTATTGATGGTCTTCTAGGTAAAAGCATGTTCTTCAAGCTTCTAGGGTTTGTTAGGTCTTAGGGTTTATTGTCATGAGTAAAAGGAGTCAACATCATGTTTATAAGACTCTTCCCGGCAAAATGAAATTGGAAAAATAAGTTATTTTGAGTCTAGAAAGTCCTGGAAACTCCAAAAGTAAAAGTCGGCCCTGGCAACTACAAGTCGACCTAAAGGAGGGAATCTGACCACTTGGAAAGGCTATATAAGAGAGCAGTTCGACCTCATTTGGAACTCACTCACCAAGAAGTTCGATCTCAAGGAAAAAGTTTGATTTGTAGCTAGGAAGCAGAAGAAGAAGAAGAAGAAAGCAAAGGTCTAGAAGAAGAAAGGAAAGATGAAAAATCTTGTTTTTTGAGCTCAATCTCTCTCACAGGTGCGAAGGATTACGGTTTCTACAATTTCCAAGAAGAGCCGAAATTGTTGGACTGTGTTGCAATAAGACAAAGTGCAGTATCTTGTTGCTTGGAGAAAAGAATACCCTACCTTGATCTCATTGACCTTGGGAGGAGTTGTCTTGCTCTAGGAAGGTCTCAATAGGGCGCTAAACTAGGGTTTCTGTAGTAACAACAAGGGTCGAAGTTGCAAGACGAAGATTGCAAGTCGAGTTGCATTATTGAAGCTGGCAAGTCGAAGTTGCTTGGAGCAAGATCAAGGAAGGACTTGCTAAAAGGGCTGACTTGGTACTTGGAGAAGGACTTGGTCTAGGACTTGGGTCTTTGTGTCTCATTTGAAGCAGATTCTATAAGAAGAGAAGAGTTTTTAGGGTTTTTCCTTTGGAGGGGTTTTGCCCTGGCTGAGAGCCTAATTTATGTGTCCTCTATGTTTACTATTTCATTCTTGATATTTGTTTGATGAAAAGATCTAACTAAAAAACAGAAGAAGATTAATTTCACAAGCAAATATTAAGGTTAAGGAAAATTGATATAATAAGTTGCTACTTCAAATTTTCCAACAACTACCGTGACAGTGGTTTGTCTTCAAGTCGCCTTTGAGTTGTCTTGGGAAAGAACTCACATATCCCATAAGACAAGTCAAGCAATAACAGATGGTAAAGGGTGACAATGGTTTGTCCTCAGGTTGCCTTTGATTGTATTGGGAAAGACCTTGCATATCCCATAAGACAAGTCAAGCAGTAACATATGGTATAGATTCTCTTTTAGTTTTTTTAGTATCTTTGGATAAGGGCACTATGCTTTATAGGGATATGGGAAGGACCACTAATGTTGAAGTCTTCAATAGATGAGATAAAGGTAGGGTTCGTGGCACTAGGTGAGGAATGTGTGCTAGACAGCAGCATGATGGGGAGCGATTATATATAGTTTTCCAAAGGAAGGCATGTTGAATTGTAGATGTCTCTTAATGGATTGAAGGAGCATGTTCCTACGATTGTGCCAGTAAGTGTCAACAGCTTGGGAAATAATCAATTCATCTTTAGACCAAGCAATTGCTCACCATATAGAGTGATGCCTCTTTTCTTCAAAGAAAGCTTGACACTCTAAGAGTACTAGCTCAGTGTGGGCAAAAGCTTTAGGAGCAAACATGGTATGTGCTAGTGTCAAACCAGTGGGATTTTCAAGGATGTTGTATGTGTAGTAAAAGTCATGCCAGCACAAATTACCATGGAATTTTATGAAAGGGAAGTTCCTATTGTCCAGGTCAAATCTAGATAGGATGGTAGGAAGCAACAAGACATGACTGAGGTCTTGATAAAGGAGCTTTGTGCATAAGAATGGGAAATGCACAACTTACCCTTCTATCGAAGAAGCAAAACTGTATACCTTTGCTTTGACAGCTGGTAATAAATAATAGCAAGATTATTTTCATGTGTTGATCCATGTAGGGTAAGTTTGATATGCAACATGATACAAATGATACATATCCTGTAAAAATTTATGGTGCAAAGCCAAAGACCAAAGCCCAACTAGGTGGGATAAGATAATTTTATTATTAACATCCAACAAATAACTATAAAAGTAAGTCAATGGGAATAATTGGTACAAGTTAGGGGAATTAAGCATCAAAATTTTGGCATTACTACACTTTACTGGATCCTTCCAGTGTAATTTTATTATGTCGCAAACATTGGAAGTGTATAGGCATTGATGATTTCCGAATAAGATCTATATAGCTTTGCATATGAAAATTATTTACTGGAGTTTCAATGATGAATGCATTTTCAACAAAGAATATATTGCTCCAAAGTGGATCAACTAAAATGCGATGTTAATAATAATGACAAAACAAGCAATGATCTCAAAGTTTGCAACATTGTGTTATTAAGGAAATACACTTTGTCCAAATTATAAGGGGACCAGGGAGATTAGATGATTATGCAAACATCTTGTAAGATGAAGGGATTCCACCCTAAAGCATTATCCAGCAACTAGAACCAAGGTAGAGTCAAGGGAAGTGATATATTATATTAACACAACTGAAGGAGCAGGGAGCCAAACTAAAAAAGAACAGGCCAGGAAACCTTCAGGTACAGCAATCTTCTAATGTAAATAACTATACCAATTCCCATGATTAAGAATTACAATCTCAAGTAAGAAATTTTTCCGTGACATTCTAAGATATCCCCTAAGATTGATAAAGTATTTGAACAATAGCCATTTCAAAGAGTTGAAGTGGAATTTAAAAAACTGCTCAAACTATGACAGAGAAATTTTAACAAGGAAAAAATATCAAAAATGGAATATACAATGTATGTTAATTTCCAGGAAATATACTAATCAATCAATTTTTATTACAATAAATTATATAATTTCAAAATTATTCCCATCCAATTAAAGCCACTCTTCTGAAGATTTTTTCCCTAAGACATTAAATCAACTAGTCCAACTTCTATAATATGTAATCATGCTTTGATTGCAGTTTATAAACAGCAGCAAAAGAAAACCAAATGACTGAAAGGATAAGACTCTTCTCAAAATATTATAAAGAGTAAATAATAGCTTACTTTAATTTTCTTTCCATTCTGTACATTCACGATAAAATCTCCTCTTCGAATGGTACCTTCATAAATACTGTATGCATGGTATTCATAAATTCCACAAACCAGCATAATCATGAAATTAGTAAACCACTGATAAAGACCAGATTTCTTCTCCTCCCTCATTAAGTCTCCAATCCTTATAAACTCATTAGCATTGAGCATTGAAAGAAATTAGACATTCTCCTCAATTAGAAAACAAATGTGAAATAGATCGGTATACCGCAAATAAGTTAACTGTCCAAAACGTCCCTCCTCTAACTTGAAAGCCAAGGCAACAAGAGGTCCCCCTGGAGTTCCAGACAATGAAACCTATTAAACAGAGAAAACTTAAACAACTTAGCAAGATTGCAACTTCAGAAAATTATATCAATGACAAAAAAATAGTAAGAAACTGCTGATTTGGCATGCCCAAGCATTTAAACAGACCTTCTCTTCATTTTTTGTTTGATCCAGAGCGTGATTGGTGACTTCCATAGGACAAGGCAAATAGCTTAGTACTCCATCCAGCAAGAGCTGTACCCCCTATTCCACATAAAAAAGTATATTCATGTTTCTAGCAACAAGTCACCACACCCTAGGGAAAATAGATGCAAAAACTCTCAAGAAAAATAATAATACAATATACTGTACACAGTACAGTGTCACAAGCCATAGCAAACTTGAAAACTACATCAAACTTCAAAGCACGTTTATATTATATCTTCACCATAACAAAATTCAATCTATGGCATCCATGCAACATTGCTAAACAACAGAGTCCATCATTCCATGTAAAGCAGTCACTGTACTCTTGGTGGATAAGAGGACCAAGTCTCTTCACTACAAGAAATCTATAACAATGTGTAGTTTTAGGGCATTATTACATGATAACAGAGTCCATGAAAGGTAGAGTCATCGTATTCTCAGAAGTCAGTAGGTAAGGGAGCAAGGATGTGATGATCTTCCAAGATTGTAGGTAGTTACATTAAGAGTCTAATGAAAGGATAAAGGTATGGCTAGGACAATTATTTTTCCATGAAAAGGAACTCTGAACAATCAGTACTTAACAACAACTAGCATTCCATCTTGCTTTCCATCTCTTGCACCCATGGGTTAAGCATTTCAAGCTAGCCCTGATAATATAAACTCACCATAAATAAATTCCTTGGACCTCCATTCCTAACCAGACTAAAAAGAGTAGTGACAGAGGGGGGGGGAGCACTGAAGCAAGGAAAAGGACAGAAAGAAGGAAACCAAACATCTACATGGTTTTTCATCCATCTCAAAGGGAAAAAGTGAAGAAGCAAGAAAGGAGGAAGCTGTACGGTGTAGGGATAGAAATGGGGCCAATTTTAAGGATGATGATAAATAAAATGCTTGTGATTAAAGAGGATCATTTTATAAAAATTGAAAAGGTAGCATCCCACATGGAAAAATACAATGAAGGAAGGAATTCAGGCAGGCTACATAACTTTCCACTATAACAAGGAATATTAAGAACCACGACACAAGTGGACAAAAGAAACAAATAATCTCAAAGCCAAATTCAAAGTCTTCTTGAACCAACAAGTCAGAAAGCTCAAAACAGATAAAGGAACTTGAAAAATAATTCACTGAACTAAAGTGAGGATTGAAGAATTCAAAACTAACTAGCTATGGATATGGGTCCTTAACCATAATGTTAATTTCACTAACCCCGGCTACTGGCAATGTATCACCTAGTAAATCACTTGATGTTAATTAAATGAACTACAGATTATTTAATAAAAGCACTGCTGGAATTTTAACAGGTAAATTAAACATAAAACAGCGGAAGCAAACTTGACCAATCCCATACACATGCACACACAAAGTTATACCCTTCTAACCTGCTGTCCATTAACTTTAGCTTTACACCATTCAAGAGCTTCCCATCAAGGAAGATTAAATGCCCACTAAGGAAAATTACAAACAGAAAACCTGGAGTTTTTTCCAGCAGGAAAAAACCCTTGAAACCTATCATTCAATCCCACTAGCTGTTGGATCCTTCTCCCCTCCTGCCCCTTGTTCTCTACCTCAGAAATCTGCACACTTGGATGAATGTATTTATCCACTCAATCACTGAGATCTCACTATCTCATTGTGTTTTGTGCTCACTTGATGTGTCTTCTCCCTTCACCTACCCTTCCTTTTGACATATTGACCGAATCCACAACCATAATCTCCAAACTTCAAAGTGATTGATGGTTGAGATTAGATCTCAACTTCACTTGAGAGTTGAGATCAACAGTTGAGATTCATCTAATTCATTAATGCAAATACCCTTTGCATTTCATTAGATTAACTCACTTTTTATTCTATGCTTTGATAAATCCTTTAATTAAAGTAATTTGCTAAGGTTAAAGGTCTTTTCGACGACTTCCACATGCCTAAACACTTATACCTATGTGGAAGTACCTTTCTAATGCTACTATCATCAACACTCCCTATTAGCGAGGAAGGTACTTTCTAAAGAGCCACCAAGAACTGGCTTTCCCTCCGTACCTCGCATAATGTCCCATGCATCATCCATCAACATGGCTTTCCTCCAAACCTCTTGATTTGTTGCCTCTTCAATGATGGTACTCATCAGTGTCAGATAATCCCGAAACTTCTTCAGAGACCTGCTCTCCCTGAATGTGCTACTAGGAGCCTCCACATGCTTTTAAGCATCCCGCAATGTTTGCTCAAACCACCTAGGCCTTCTAACATAACTAGAAGGAGCTACTAACTTCTCGCCAACTCACGGTTGACTCCATGAACAAGAAGTCTCTACATGTTGCTCTCCCTTCAGAGTCTCCTGCTCCTCATCCTTTGTCACTGCTAGTGGCAACTCATAAGACTTCCTAAATGCCAAGTACTCCTCAAACTTAACATCTCTGCTAATAGTTGTTTTCCTCTGCACTAGTATGAAGATCCTGTAAGATTTTGATGTCTTATTGCATCAATAAAATCCCCTTCTCCCTTGAAGGCTCCAACTTCATCCTCTTCTTCAAAAGCACTTGGATGTAAATTGGACAACCAAAGATCCTGAAGTGTCCTATCTCTGGCTTCATCCCAATGAATGCCTCCTTTGGAGTCGTGTCCCCCAATATCTTTTGAGGACTCATGTTCTACACATATACTGCAGTCTGCAATGTTACACGCCTCTACCCAAATAAACACAGGCAGATCCTAGTCCTAAGTTGCACGAAACGGAGAAACAGCTACAAGTTTCTGAAACGGGTACGGGTACAAAACGTGCCCCCCCCACCCCCAAAATTTTGGAAACAGGGAAACGCAATATATATATATATTAGTACATTTAAGAAATATGTTCAATCATAAAGCATACATGATACATTATGATTAAATTGTCCAATGTCAATGCATAAACTATAAGTCTTTAAATTTACATCACATTTACTCATGAATGATCACATAATGAAAATAGCAATAGCCAAAATCAGCCACGAGAAATTTCTAATTTCTTGTCTCATGCTTGATTGGGAATCTCCTCCTGCATAGTCGAATGGCCTTAGTGTTCTTGATTAAATACAAGTTCCATACCCTAGTACCCTATGTGCTCTTGATTAAATACAAGTTCCATACCCTAGTACATGACAATATCCAATGGAAACAATGCAATCCCCCCAATCCTGAAATCCTGAAAAAATGATAAGTCTGTTGGATTTTGAGTGAGATATAAAATTCTACTTTCTCCATATGAAATCCAATGAGGGCAAAACCACTCTCAAATATCCTAAGTAATTTCATGGTAATGTTAAAAATTTAAGTAAAATGTCACTTTTACTTTAAGAATTGAACATTACCATGAATTGCATATCAAACTAGGGCCATAGGCTTGAACATTAAGCTGCCCTAAAACAAAAAAATAAAAAACGATTAAAAAAATAATAAAACACACAAACCGAGAAAAAAAAGCTAAAAAAAGAAATTTAAATGCCGAAAACGCGCTCGTACGGCCTGGAAACGTGTTTTCGTCCATACTGGGCACGTTTCCCCAACGTGAAACGACCCAGTACAAATGGAAACACGTTTCCAGAACTTGCTCTTATTGCTCGAGAAAAAAGCCTTGGCATTCTTGTCAAGTGCACATGCCCTACTGCTCAATACTGAAATCTGGGAGTGCGGTGACAATCTCCCTCAATATCGGCAACGCTTTGTAGTGAAGGTGTCCCACTCTCTTGTGCCACAACTCACAGAGGTTGCAATTGTCATGTACCAAAGCCTAACAAGTCTTCCCTTCAACCTATATAAGTTTCCCTTTCTAACCCTGATGGCCCTTCTTGAACATGACTTCATATCCTTTGTCCTCCATCATTGAGATTGAGAGTAAGTTCTTCCTCAATCCTAGTACAATCAACACATCCTTGCCCTCCAACGCTCCTCCTAACTCGAGCTAGAACTTAATGGTTCCCTCTCACTTCACTGCACAATTGGCATCATCACCAAGCTCCACATAAAACCCTTAGTATTTCTCCGTCAAACTACTACACAACTCTTGTGCTTCTATCATGTCATGTGATGCACCATTGTCCAAGTACCAAGCATTCTGGGTGATGACATTGGTAGATAGATAGGAGACCAATGAAAATTCCTTCTCAAACTTTGTTACAAACTCATCAGGTTGTACCTTTGCTGATGTTGTTTCTTGCTGCAATTTCCCCTTCCCCTTCTTCTTCTCCAAACACTGTGATGCATAGTGCCCATTCTTGTGGCAAACGAAGCATGTGAGCTTGCTCAAGTCTTTCTTCTTCCCTGAATGTGATCCTTCAACGCTACCCTTGGAACCCTTCCCTTTCCCTTCTTCGGCAAAGTTGCAAACTTAACCAATGCTAAGTTCTCCTTTCCATCTCCTTTCTTATTGTCATTAGACTCCTCTCAAACCTCTTCATGGATGTCATCATACCAAATACTATGAGACGAACAAAATTCGTTCACACAAAATATTCAAAAATATCTGGAATATGAAAATATCTGAATATCTGAATATGCTTTGAGACATGTCCTTTCATTATACATATTATTATTTGCTACTTAGTATTTAATTATATTATTTTATATATTTATTTTTATAACATTGTCTTCCCTTTAAGAAATGCTTTATCCTCAAATTATATTTATAGAAAAGTTTGATGTCATTCTTTTCTAAGCTTGTAATGTCTCCACATCACTCTCTGCTCTTTTCTAAGCTTGATGTCATCATACCATCTTCTTTGATTGTATGAGTGAAATTCTCAATGCTGAAAATGAAATTCCCAATTTGATTTTCTGTGGAACTTTGCACTTGACACCCAAGACAAATTGTTATTATGAGATCTAATTGTGTTGCCATCAATCTTTTACGAAACATAAGTCAATTGTTCATGTCCTGAATGATATTGATATGTTGATTGTTTGAGTTATTTGCTCTTATGATTTCGATGTCGATAAGGAGTTATTGTGACATGATTTCCCTTATCTTGCTTATGGTAATTCCTTGATTTACTTCAGATATATGATTTCCTTCACAATGTAGTGTTGCTTGTGTGAGAATTTCAAATCAAAAATCCTATTGCAGCAACTAGAAATTATTCTTCCAATTTTTAATTAATTTAACAATATATTTGCTATGGCAAATACTGAATAAATCACATTGCAACCTTCACAAATAAAACTATGGAAATAATAGCGATTGAAACTGAGAAAATCTAGCACGTGTTGACCACTAGAGTGGCACCAGATGATAATGAAGAGACTCCATGCCCAAGGATGAACCAAAAGACATTTGTACCATCAAATATCATCAGTTCAACAGAGTTTTTTAACTCTACTTCTATTTTCTCATCATCTTTCTTTGATGCACAAATCCCATGCCCTACAGGGAATTGTAATAAGTGATGCTAGTAATGATGAATTTGAATCAGTATTGAGTCTGTAACAAGCCTAGGATGTTGGGACTCGATTAGCAAGTGAGTACACCTTGTAGTGTTTTTTTACTTGATTAATTATTCCTTCTTTTTAGCGGCGAATAATTTTCTAGGTTCTTTCACTCATTGCATTACCCCAACGCCAGGGTGACGGCTTGAAGGTTGAGCCCCTGACGTATCAGAGAGTCTAGAGTCAATGTATATTACTACTAGATCACAAAGAAAAATTCGTGGAATTTGGTGAGGTCTAGGTAGTGATTTTTTAAATTTTTAGATTTCCCGTAGGTCAAAAACTGCAATTAAATTTGTAATTAGATTGTAATAAGTGTTGTCTAGAGAAGTTGTATGGAGTATGAGTAATCGAAATTACACCTCTCACCCTCAACTTTCTACTATGACACATTTCCTAAGTTTAGTGGAAATTGTGCCATTTAATTAGGCTAGAATTAAATAAAATAGAGAGAAATAAATTATTCCATGTTACAAAATGACGTGGAAGTGACTTGAAAATTATCCTAAGTCAAAAGTTGAGTCAACAGACATGTGGAGGATGACTGAGCACTCTGCATAATTAATTCATCATTTATTTATGTAAAATTGAATTTTTCAGAGACAAAGCAACACTTACACTCAAGAAAAATCGAATTTACTAGAGGCAGTTGAGCATAAAAAAATATTTTTCTGGATAGCTTGACTAAAGACCAAGTGGGTACCTCTTCTCCGTAGCTATCTGGAGTACGACAGCACTCAGCACTGCACTTAGAGGATTTATGCTATTTAGACTGTGCAGTCACTCAAAACCACCATGCAGTTCTCAAGGACCTACGCAGAAGATAACTGGTGTCAGCTACAGGTACGGTTTCAGATGGTTCGAGTTTGCGCTCACAAATTCAATGTAGCACGGGACTTCTTCTAGATTATGGATGAGTTCACTAGTTTATATGTAAATTCGATTTCCTCAGGTGTGCACAAAGAAATTCGATTTTTCTATGGGTGTCTCAATCTTCTCCATATGGAACTCGGCGTACCTTTACTCAACTTTTGCTTCAAGTTCACTTCTCACATGCATTTGTCCTTGGGAATTGCTCCTGAATCTCTATATAACAAAGTCATTGGCTATTGTATTGTTTCATGTTATGAGCTATTGGGCTTGAGGAAACTCTGCCATTTTTGTATATCAATAAAATCAAGACTTTGGCGCTATTTAGCGGATGTTCTCTTAGCGTTATGAGGTGATTTCTTTCCATACTATTGCTATTGTATTTGAATTCGTTTATATGCTTGATCAATATTAGTTTTTATTTGTCATCTTGCTTGGATTGATGTGTGCAAGCTATCTTGCATGCATCTTTGATTTAGAGTATTATCCTAGGAATTAGCTTGCCAAGTCATTTTCGGAGGAATGTTTCGTTTATCTATTTCATTATGATGCTCTAATCCTTTTGCAGTCTGATATTTGTTTAAATGTGTAGGGAAGATCTATTCGTATTGTGTGCAGGAAATCCATCCGGACGTGGGAGAAGTATCCAATAGATCAACTCACTCCTAGATTCGAAGCGATCCAAGACTCAGCGACTTTCAACCCCAAGTTTTGCATCAAAGGAGGACAAAGAGGGAGTTTCTCGTTCTCTAGCTACTTGATCATCTATTTCCACTTTTAAAATCTAAAAATTTCCATTTGTAGAGCATCTTAACGTGATATTTGCTACTTCAAAAGGGTTTTTCTAGACTAGCCAAGAATGGGGGTTCACTCACATTCCTTGGGCTAGTGCCTTTGTACATTAATTTGTATTTTAGATCCTCTTTATTTCAGCCTAACATTTGATTTTCTTTCGTAGCCCGCAAACATGTTCGTTGAAGTCTCAACGAGAGATTATCAGAACTCGATGAGCACTTGGAGAACACACTTGCAGAGATCGAATTCACTGGCAGATCGATTTCCTGAGTAGCAGCATTTTTGTTGCCAGAAAGATAACTTGTGAGCTCGTTGCAGTGAGAGAGGGGCAGGGATAGTAAGGTCGAAGGAAGTATTTCCAGATTCGGTGAGTGCATAGCAGAGAGGTAGTGAGTGCCACGTGCCACAGAGAGGCAATGTAGAGGCCATGCAGAGGTTGCGCAGTGCTATAGAGGAGATCTGCAATTTTGCTAGGAGGGAGAGGTGATTCAGCACCAGAAGTCGGAGAGTTTCTGAAGGCCAGGAGTGTCCAGTTTCCAAACAGTAGAAGATCAAAGGCGAGGAGAAGATTGTTCACAACTGTGTGAAGCAAAACTGCGTAGGTTGACGCAATGACTGCGCAGAAGCAGCACATAGCACCTCTTCCAGAGCCAAGGTCAGTGTCAGATCACCAGTAGCACTGAGATTTTTCTCACTATGCTCATTTCTCAATTTTCCCTGTATGATTTGCTTTGGGCAATCATAGTTTGTACTAAGATTTTACTACTGCATAATGTACAAACCCTCAGTTGCTGCACCGGTTTTCCCTCATTGGGTTTTTCTGGGGACAGTTGGTCCAAAAATAACGGAGTTATTTGTGTGTGTGTTTCTAGCTTTCCTGCGTTGTATTTATTTTCCACAGTATTTATTTGTGAGGGTTATAGCGTATTGATTTCAATATTTGTTGTAGAGCACGATAAATAATTTGTTCACCAAAATAACAAATAGAAGAAATCTAATCAGTTACTACAGTAGGATTCCAAGTATTTTCACATGGTATCAGAGCGCAAATAGAAGCTGAGGAGCTCAATTGCAGAAGGAAGGAGGGAGCTTCGAGGCACTGCATAGACAACTACTCAAAACCCCGAGAGGTTGCATAGTCCTTTAGCCAGCAGGGCAGTTTTTTGAGGAAAACCTGTTTCTCTAAGTGAGTCGACTGAGAACAAAATTTCCAAATCGAAGATTGTCAGAGGCAGAGGGAGCAGCACCGTGTTTCTTGCAGAGCATATCTTCAGTTGGGACGTAGTCATTTTGCAGCAGTTGCTGATTGGAATGGCATCCGAATGGAAGAAGAGCACACACTAAGGGAATCCTTTTCCTCATGGAACTTCTAGCCAAGAAGTTCAAATTCTCCACGCAGAGCAGCAATAGCCGTGAGCAGATTTTCCCACTCCAGCAGGGATTGCGTAGAGCCAGTCAGCAGCTACGCAGAGAAGAAGAGGTAGAGTTCGACATTTCAGGTGAGATGGCTTCAGCAGGGTTGGGAGATAAGGAACGGTTAGACGGTTCATCTAACTATGTTACCTGGAAGGCCAAGATTTCATGTCTTCTAGATGAACATGATCTCAAGATGTATATCAATTCAGTGGTAGTTGTACCCACGGACCCAGATCAGCAAAAGGCCTACAAAAAGGAGATGGCGAAAGCAAAGAGGTTGATCCTCGATGGTGTTTGAGATCACACAGTATCTCACATAGTTGGCAAAGATACCGCCAAGCAAATGTGGGATGCCCTTGCTACGCTATACCAAGGATCTTCCGAGCAGCGGAAGATGTATTTGGAGGAGAAGTTGAGGTGTACCAGGATGCATAAAGGGGAGCATATAGACCCTTTCCTTACTAAACTTCGGGATGTCCGGGATCTGTTGTTTGCAGTTGAGTTAACGCCCCAACCTACAGAGTTTGTACGATTTTCCCTAAACAATGTTTCAAAGGAGTGGCAAGTATTTATCCATAGTATCCTGGGTAGAGAACACTGCTAGATTGGGACAAAATGTGGGCAAATCCACAACAAGAGGAGATGAGGCAAGACTTGGTGAAGAGCACCATAGGAGGCAGCAGCAACAGTGGGACGAAGGAAGTAAAGGAGGAAAACACCACCCTTGCATCAAAGGGGCAAAAAGAGCAGCGCAAAAGGAAGAAAGACATTTCCAAGGTGAAATGCTTCAGATGTGGTGAACTTGGTCACTACAGCATCCAGTGTCCGCTCAGGGAGAGGGACAAAGAGGATAAGCAAGACCAGCAGGTTGCATCCGTGGAGATAGATAGGCGGTCCTCTAGACTCAAGGAATAGTTTGCCATGATCATTCACATACCTCCAAGGGTGAGGTGGGGTGATTTGGTTTTGTAGCCCCAAATAGCTACAGTTGGGCAGGATCCTTGAGGAGTCACCTCTTAGATCAATACCTTGCTATGGGAGGCCATAGCAGCAGTAGCAGGATGGACCAGTGATAGCTGGTGCAGTCAAGTGCCAGAGTGACAGATGCAGTGGCTAGTAGCAGTCAAAGACTGAGCAACGCAGAGCAAAGTTGGCAACAGTGCAGCAGCACAGTGGAAAGTTAGCAACATCGCAGAGACTTCAATGACAGCACAACGACTAGCAACAGCCAGGACTCGGGTGACATACATCAGAGTGAACACAATTGGTTCAGTATGATGGACATCTCTCAGGTGCAACAGCAGCAAATGAGAGACAGTTGCAGATATTACAGTGCCAGCAGCAACAGAGTTGCAGTGTAGATCCAGTAGTTGGCAGTAGCAGCGCAAAATCAAAGTTGCGTAGTAGTTGGTGGGTAATGAAGCTAGACATCAGTAGCGCAATTAGAGATGGTGCAAAATCAGAGTATTGTTATCAAGAGGGCAGTAGTACTAGAGCGCATTCCTCGCTAAGGAGTGTTGATTTGCGTAGCATTAGAGGTGCTCTAGCCTCAAGATTTTGCAGAGAGGCTAAGAAACATGTATTCTCCAAGACCCAGAAATCGTTTAAAAGTATGATTAATTAAAAGGTATTAATTAAGTCAAGTGTGAACTTCTAGAAAAAGGCGTGGATCGAGTCTTAGTTAATTTTAGCCATTGATTAAGTTTTAATCATGGTCATTGAAGTCTCAACGAGAGATTATAAGAACTCGATGGGCACTTGGAGAACACACTTGCAGAGATCAAATTCAATGGTAGATCGACTTCCTGAGTAGCAGCGTTTTTGTTGTCGAAGAGAGCATGTGAGCTCATTGCAGTGAGAGAGGGGCAGGGATAGTAAGGTCAGAGGAAGTATTTCTAGATCCAGTGACTGCATAGCAGAGAGGCAGTGAGTGCCACAGAGAGGTTGCGCAGTGCCTCAGAGGAGATCCACAATTTTGTTGGGAGGCAAAGGTGATTCGGTGCCAGAAGCCGAAGAGAGTTTATGGAGGCCAGGAGGGTCCAATATCCAGACAGCGGAAGATCAGAGGCGAGGAGAAGGTTGTTCCTAGCTGTGTGACGCAGAACTGCGTAAGATGACGCAGTGACTGCACAGAAGCAGTGCAAAGCATCTCTTCCAGAGCTAAGGTCAGTTTCGAATCACCAGTGGCAGTGAGATTTTTCTCACTAGGCTCATTTGTCAGTTTTTCTCTATATGATTTGCCAATTTGGGCAATCATAGTTTGTACTCAAAATTTACTACTGCATAATATACAAATCCTCAGTTTTCCCACTTCGGGTTTTTCCAAGGACATTTGGTCCAAAAATAATGGAGTTATTTGTTGCTCCCTCAATCATTGCGATGTTTCCTCGGTAATTGCGTTGTTCCCCTAGTCACTGTGTTATTCCCTCAGCCATTTTCCATCAACCACTGCGCAACTATGACGTTGCATCCGTGTTGCTGTTGACACTACCATACTGTTGCCAACATTGCATCTGCACTGCGACTCGAAATCTCATATAGTCATCCCTACAAAGCTGCAAAATCTGTGAAACTTAAAACAGGAAAAAATAAACCCAAAAATCTCCCTCTTTCCAAAAGCTTGACTATTGGATCTGCTACCCGCGCTTCCTTCTAGATCTACAACCGGAAAATTTAGATCTCTAAAACTCGAGATCTCTTGAGAGAAATTTTCCCTTTGTTGTGTGTAATTTTCTCTTCTGGATACTACTCTAACAACTGCTACAAAATCCTTTGTGCCCAACCAAGGAATTTGCTCAGTGAAAAATCTGAGTTGATGTTGCTCCCTCTGACGGTTGGAATCACTATCCTGGGGAAATCGCCTTTTCTGCAACCCTGCAACTAAAAATCAAACAATTGCCCCAACAATTCGACCTGCTTGTTTAGGTACTGCGCAGCATCTGAGAATTTCGGCCTGCTACTCCCTCTGAATAGAAAAATTATCACCTCCACTTCTGAGCTTCCCGGCTAATCACTTACGCTCTGATACTATGTAAAAATTTCGAATCTGAAATTCTATTGCAACAATTGGAAATTATTCTTCTAATTGTCAATTAATTTAACACTACAGCAAATACAGAATAAATCACACTACAACCTTCACAAATAAAACTGCAGAAATAATAGCACTGGAAACTGAGAAAACCTAGCACACACACATAAAAATGACACGGTTATTTTTCGACAAATGTCCCCAGAAAAAGCCAACTTGGGAAAATTGATGTAGCAGTTGAGGGTTTTATTATAATGCAGCAGTGAAATCTGAGAACAATCTATGGATGCCCAACTGGAAATTGAAACATTAAGTAAATGTGACCAAAATTATCAAAGGGAATTTCCCGTCTTCCACAGGCAACCCCGGCACAACTCTACCTCAGAAAACTTGTCCTCCTGGACCTTCTGCG
The DNA here is from genome assembly GCA_034641835.2 of Pinus albicaulis. Classification (NCBI taxonomy): domain Eukaryota; kingdom Viridiplantae; phylum Streptophyta; class Pinopsida; order Pinales; family Pinaceae; genus Pinus; species Pinus albicaulis. The sequence goes on from CM076584.1 coordinate 929,394,101, forward strand.
CAGTTCTTGCGCAAACCTTTGGACGTCTAGCCCGGAACTACCTGTAATCAAGTTGTTTTTCCTATCTCTACTGAGGAAATTGATTATCTGGCTCTCTGGAAGACTTTTCCGGCCTCTGGAAGCTGAATCGAATTTTCCTCTAGCCAGATCAAATTGCTCTTCTGAAGCAACTACCCAGTCCTTTATAGTGCCTCACATGGAATAACTTGGCCTCTTGTTGTTGCCTCTCCGGATCACTATCTGTGTCCCTCACTGTCTCTGCTTCTATCTATGGCTCTCCAGCAACTGTTTTTGCTCTCTAGAAATCGATCTGCCAAGGAAGTCGAACTTCTCAAGTGTCTTCTCCAAGTGCCCATCGACTTCTTCTTATAATCCTCTGTTGGGACTTCAACGTCCAAGATTAAATCTTAATCAAGGGCCAAGATCATATCGAAGTCAATCCATGTGAATTTCTAGAGAATTGTCACCTTGACATAATTAATTCTAATTAATTAACCATTTTTCCTAAGTTTAGACTTAGGAAACATTAAGAAATAGGTTAATAATCTAATTAAGTCATCTCTAGGTGGAATTTCCAAAAACGATTTATGGATTATGGAGATCTCATGTATTACAGCCTCTCTACCAAGTTTCGTGACTAGAACACAACCGATGCTACAAAAAACTAACAGTTTGCTTGATCATTGGTTCTTCACTTGGAATTTTCGTCGTTTGAACTATAGCATCAGAATGTCTTCTCTTCAATTGGATTGGAATCCTTTTGAATTGCGATATTATCTGGATCAGTGTTTGATCTCCTTTCATGACTAGACATGCCCTTCCATTTTACTAATTATTATTTAATTATATTATTTTATATATTTATGTTTATAGCATTTCTTCCCCTTTAGAAATGTTTTGTCCTCAAAGCATATTTATAGAAAAGCCCGATGTCATTTTTCTCAAGCTTGTAATGTTTTCACATCACTCTCTGCTCTTGGAGTTGTCATCTTTGATGATACAAGATGATACGAAATTCTTAGTGTTGAGCAAAATTATTAAATTGAATAAGGGCCCCGTATATAAACCTAGGGGAGATGCCCTTTCATGACTAGTCATGTCCTTTGAGACGTGTCCTTTCATTATACTAATTATTATTTGTTTATTATTATTTAATTACATTATTTAATACATTCATGTTTATAACATTGCCTTCCCCTTTGGAAATGCCTTGTCCTCAAAGCATATTTATAAAAAAGTTTGATGTCATTTTTTCTGGCTTGTAATGTTTTCACATCACTCTCTACTCTTGGACTAGTCATCTTTATGATATGAGACGATATCATATTCTTAGTGTCGAGCAAAATTGTTGAACTGAAAAATGAACTAACCATCCCAATTCCATCTTTCGTGTAAATTTGCACTTACTTGACACCGAAGATGAATTGTTATTATGAGACTTAATTTTGTTGGCATCAATAATTTTCTGAACAAAAGTCAGTTGTTTATGTCCTGAGTGATATTGATATGCTAATTGTTTGAGATGTTTGCTTTGATGATTTGGATGTCGATAAGGAGTTCTTGTGATCTGATTTTCCCTTATCTTGCTTATAATGATTTCTTGATTTACTTCAGGTATATGATTTCCTTCACAAATTGGTGTTACTTGGCTGATTATTGGATCTTCACTTGGGATTTTCATCATTTGAATTATAGCATCCAAATATGTCTTCATTCAATTGGATTGGAATCCTTTTGAATCGTGATATTATCTAGATGAGTATTTGTTCCCCTTTCTTCAACTTGGACTGTTACTTCTGAGGAATTCAATGATTATTTTGTGATAAGCTCTAATTTGTTCTCCAATGATTTCTTATCATTTTTAAGTTTCTTAATTTCTATAAGTAGATTTTCACTATGATGGCAAAGACGTGAAAGTTCTTCGGCTTTTGATTCATCAAATTTATTTTAATGCTTTGATACTCATGCTTCTCATTTTTTAATATTGTAATTTACTAATTTCCTTTAGCAACTTTTGATTAAGACCCTTTAAGAGAGAATTTTCTTCAACTTGTCTTGATAGTGGCCTTAATCGAGTTTCTTCTTGAGACATTCTTTTCCTTGTTTTAAATTTTGCTTCGTAGCTTTGGACTTCTTCACTTATATATGCAATTTCTGACAGCAGTAATTTAAGCGAGAAATTTCTTCATTTTTCTCCATGATAACTTCATTAAATTCTTTTTGCATGTTTGATATTGACTTCTGACTTTCCTAATTAATCACCTTTGATATATCGTTCAGGCCTTTGGATGAAGGTACTATTGAATTTGACTTCATCATAATGTCTTAAAGTGTCAACTTCTTTTTCTTATCAAGAAAATATAAAACATTTACCTTTTGTTTAATATTAAGGTACCCAGTTTTTTAAACCAGGGTAAGTCGAGAATTATGTCGATATTTTCTTAAACATATTTACAACACTAAATTGAGATATATATTCATATCATTAATTGTCACTAGCGAGTCCTTGATTTCATAATGTTTCTTGCAAAAATTATCATCATTTTCACCTATATTTGGTGTTGGAATTGATAATTCATTTGCCAGATTAATATCGATGTAATTTTCTTGGTTGTTCACGTTGATAATGTTGAAATTATGATGTTCTATATTGTTACAATCACTTAAAACCATAACTTCTTTATGTTGCAAAATAAGTTAAGTAATAGTAGATAGAACATAAACCATATAAACCATAAACACAATGGAAGACAACCAAAAACTCAATGAGACACAGAGAAGTTAGGTCAATGACCAGGGCAAAACCCACAAGGGGAAACCCAAGCAAATTCTTCTTCTATTAGAAATCAATTGTTCAGCAGAGATACAAAGTACAATGAGAGAATGAAGAAGTTCACCCAAATCTAAAGAAATCACTGAATCACTTTGGCTCTCTAAGATCTACACTTTCTCTTCAAGACTCTCTCTCTCTCTCTCTCTCTCTCTCTCTCTCTCTCTCAAGTTCGAATTCTCCTTTCACAAGCACAAGTGTGTGTATCAAGTGAGTATGAGAGGCACAAATATATAGGAAGCGCAAGGAGGACGAATTCATGAGGGAGTAACTCATATGCCTTGAGGAGGAGTTACATATGCCAAAATAGGAGTGTAACTTTTGTCATAAAGGAGAGCAATGTAACTTATGCATTTAGGAGAGAAGTGTAACTTATAGATTAAAGAGATGTACGAGAAATCTTTTATGACGAATCATTAAAAAATATAGGAGAGTGTAAGAGGTGTGTAAGAGCATTAAAGAGAGAGGGGAATGAATCAAATAAGAGAGAGAGAGAGTAACATATGCATTAATTGAGGGGATTTACATATGACATGATTAAGTCTCATGATTGAGAGACTTGAATTTCTTTTTAATAATAACATCACTAGAATAATAATAATAATATTGATGCATAGGCCATTTATTGAAGACTTGGAGGAACCTGCAGCAGTCTAGTTGACTGCACATTTTTTGTTTTTGACTCTATCTCAGTGGCGGCTTTTATTATTATTGTATTTTTTGTAAATTGTATATTTAGATACTAGATAGTGATAGATGATAGTCGAATGCTATGAAAGAACAATGTATAATTTTGGAAATTACTGTTATACTTGATCACTGCATAGATGATATGCTGGAAATGCAACATGTAATTTTTCTTTTCACGAATGAAAAATTACGAATTTTTTTCCTAGGAAAAAAATAATAATAATGTTGATGATTAAGTCGAAATTGAACTATTAGGCTTGATTGATGACCAAAAGGGATTTGCCATCAACAATACTTGATTACCAATTGATGCAAGGTCATTTACTATTTTTGGAAATTCATACTTGATATTTTCTATTTTTAGAAATTATATTTTTAGACCTTCTACTTTTAGAAATTCATCCCTGAGCTGCCAATTTTCAACACTCCCTCTCGACTAGGGAGGAATTTCCTTCTGCAATAAAGATCTTTGTTTTCTATGCTCATCTCTGTTCATCTATGCTTTGTATCATCTAGAGCAATGATGTCTCACTCTAATGAAGAAGAATCATCATAGGGGAGATTCATCGATCACCCTATATTCACTTGGGGGAATGCCACTTGCCAACATATGACAAGGATCTTGCACAACCAAGTCTCATCTCTGCTTGGGGAGTTCCACTTGTCAACACATGACAAGGAAGTCGCACATCCAAGGCTCATCACTGCTTGGGGGGATCCACTTGTCAACACATGTCAAGGATCTAACACATCCAAGTCTCATTAAACATCAAGTGGTGGAACACCTGCATCCTAGACAAGTCTCACTACACCTGTTCGCTAGATAGGTGGCTTTTCCCACATCCCAAACTTTGGGTCGGATGCATACTGAGGCCTACTGTTGTGGCACGCACTACACAAGAGGCCCCTCGTTCTCAGGAGTTTTACAGCATCATTGTCTAATCCTATGAGCTCTGACAGGGGGGAAAGGCAGCCCAGTGTTCTCGATCAGCGGTGACCACTTCCCGGAAGGGGCATGTTGACCACTCTAGGTCAACTACCCTATAGCAGTACACATGTTCACAAAGGAATTACATCATGTTCGAGCAGTCAAATATCCAAGATTCATCATCATCATTCGTCAATTTATCAAAGTTGTAAACCCAAATTTTGCAAGTATATTGTAAATGATGTTAGTATGACCATTTAATTATGTAACAATACCTAGTTAAGCCTCTGGTTTTGGCAAAGGATTTCTTCCTAGGAAGTTTTTTAACCTCACCAAATTATGTGTGTTTCTAAACACTGAAAATCAGCAGAGTTTTTCTACCAGCTTGAACCCCAAAGCTAGGGTGGAATTCGTTGACAACGTCTTAGGTGAGTCCTAGTGTTATATCGTGTCTTTTGTAAAAATGTGTTTGGGAATAATTTAAGCATATTTGGCTAAATTATTTTATTACAAACGCACTTGGTCTATACTAGAACATATTGTGTCGCAGAATTGGGTAAGTTAGCAAGGGTTTATGTTTAAGGTGTTTTCCCTTTCAAGGGTTGAATTAATTGTGATATCTTGATGTAAAAATATTTTGGTGCATGGTCCCTCATATTTAGACACCGTGGCTAAAATATTTAAGGGTTGAAAAAATTATTAATACCCCTTAGTGTCAATTAATTAATTTTTTGGCTTAAATTAAACTAAAATCCTAAGCCATAAAATTAATTAATTTTGAGTCAAAAAATAATTATTTTTATTTTTGGTTTTCTGGCAAAAAGTGGCAAAAATACTAGCTAGAAAATAGTCAAAAAATTAAAATTGAGAGAAAATAAAATTCTCTCCAAGTGGAAAAACAAATTATGGAGAAAGTGGTCATTTCCAAGGAAGAATTAAATTGACAAACCCAATTCCAAGGCGAAAAAATCACAAGAAATTATTTGGGACCAAAAAATATTTATTTTTCAAGAAAATTATATTTTTTGGGATCCAGTTAGTTGAAGAAAATTCGTGGGTCCAAAAGAAATCCAATTTCCAAGGTCTTTTATCAAGAAAAAAATCATTTTTTAAACAAAAATTGAGCTTATGGACCAAGGTGATTAAGTCAAAAATGATTTTTCAAGAAAATAAAAAGTCAAAAAAATATTTTTGGACCAAAAAAAAAGGGTATTATTATGGAATTCGAATTTCTTCATCAAGATCAAGGGACGAGATTTATTTTTGACATGGATCAAGCACCAAGTAGATGTTATTATCCAGGATCAAGTCAAAAATGTGCAACTTCTTGGACCTAGCCGTTTTCCACTTGGAGGGGGATCTACATCTCTTTATTTTCTATATAAGGAAGTTATTTGTTCCTCATTTGACACAAACAAAAAAATAAAAAATTGTAAAGATGCTCTGGGTCAAGCTCTGCCACTGTAATATTTTTCTGGAAATTCCTCTTTTGCTTCTTGTGGTAAATTTTCTTTTTTAATCGTGTTCTTAATTCTCTACTGAAATTAAATTTTTATATGTTATTATTTCATTAGCCATTTGTTGGATTAACTATTTGCACAGGTATCTTGCATTAGTTATTGGGCTTAGAGAAGCATTTTAGGTTAATTGATCTAGCAGGTATCTCTAGATCTTGAGAATTAGTGTGTTATCTAGTCTCTAGTGATCTAATAACTTGATCTTAAGTGCATATTCAGATCTTGGGCATGAGGGGAAGTCTTCGATTGGACCAACCAACTCACAAGACAAGAAAGCTTTAAGAGACCATTGTGTTAAACATCAAGACTTATCTAACAATCAGTTTTGCAGAGATTTGGCCATTGTTCACCATAAAAAATTATTTCTCTTATCTGTTTGAATTTCTTTATGCTCCAATTAATAGATCTGCTAATTAGAGTTATTAATCATTAAACAAGGGAATGGAGTTAGACTCATGTTCCTCTTGATCTAGTCCATTGTTAATATTGTAAATAATTTTTATCTAACCCTTGTAAACTTATTTTTTTTCAATTTTGTTTGTATATATCATTTGGGGTTTGTTTAATTCTTGCAGATCTGAAGAGGAGGATTAAAATTGGTTTGGGGATTTCTCTAATAAAATTATGCAAGTGGATCTGATACATTGTTCCCTGAAGTATTCTAATTGTAAAGGGATCAATTTTGTAAGCTTGAGGAGAGAATTGCATCTAAAATTCCTAGTCATTGTAATATCTCTTTAAGTTTTGAGGAGTCCTTCCTTCTTGTGAAGGGATTCCTTCCCATGCAATTCTGACAATAAAAGATATCTTTTTCTCTTGGGGAGATTGGGACTTAGATCCCTTGGCATCCTCCATCTAATTATTTCAAAAGGAGAACATACTAACTCATTTCTGCCCACTAACTTGCATTTGCATTCTAACTCCATTTGCATTGCATAGCTTAATCTTTTTGTTGCATTTCATCATTTTGAAAATCATTGTTAGCAATCTCTGTCTTTTAGTTATTCATGTTAATATCATTAAATTTCACTTGCTCCTATTCTCTATATCTCATAAGTGAAGAATGCTCTAATAAACGCTATAACTAAAGACTTTTGAAATTGTTATCATTAACATTGTTTCATTAAGAGATCTTAAGTTTGCTTCAGTAAGTTGATATTGGAAATCTTGTAGCCTTGTGAGCTAAGTTGATATCTCAATAAAGTTTGGTTATAAGTGGTTTACGTCTTTACATCGAAACACATTGTCATTGAAGCTATCTCACTTGGTCATCATCTAACATTTGCACTAGTTTAGAATGCATACTTAAAATTTACCTCCAAACCTAAGCTTGGTTGAAAGAAAAATTAGGACCAACTTTCTTTTGTAGCTTGCGAAGGATAGATACTCTTTTGTGGTTAACACGGTGACCTTGCAGTCGTCAGAGCCACAGTCTCTGCAGCGCTTGAGGCATCGGGTGGTTGGAACATAGTGGGAGGTATGATTAATCAAGCCTCTGTCTGCTTCTTGTTGGCTTCCATCCCACAACTTACTCTAGAGACTAGCCTCAAAACAGCTAGGTAGAAGGAATCATCTAGATTAGGCATCTTAATTAAAATCAACCAAGATTTTGCATTTCACATTAGCTTAGATCTTGCATTCATTCCTTGTTGACCATTGGTGAAAGGAATTGTGGACTAAATTTATAATTTTCAAGCTCCATGTATATGGAAATATCATCTTTTCTTGCAATTGTCTTTCTTCAAGGTTCATTGCTCATATATTTGGTTATCTTGGTCTTTAAATTTTTGTGTTAACTCTCCTTGCAGCATTCTTATTATTGTAACTTTAAACATCTATTTACTTGCAAATATCTAAATTTCCATTTAGCATTGTAAAGGCACGAGTTTGTTACATTTATATCTTGTATTTGCCTTATTGATCCCAATTGCATTTATCTTAATATACATTGCTCATAAACTCTCACACTTGCTTTAAATAATAACCAAGTTACACTAATAATAATTTCCTTGCCCTTAATCTCCTAGACTTGTTGTTCCAACAAGTTTTCCTTCATTATCATCCTTAGGGACTACCCCCCTTGACTTAGCTAGGAGAGAGTCTAAACAGAGTGAACAGGGATTTAGAGTGCTAGCCCCTGTTATGAGTGTTGTACCTTTGGTGTACACTTCAGGCGACAACAGGTCACGTCCATAAGTCCAAGCTGATCTCTGAAAACCAATAACTTTCATTTCGGTAAAGGCTTGGTAAGAATGTCAGTTATCTGATCATCAGTCATAATATGATGGAGCATCACTGCTCCTCTCTCCACCATATCCCGGATATAGTGATATTTGATCTCAATGTGCTTGGACTTGTCATGGAACATAGGATTTTCTGCAAGATGAATCACACTCTGGAACGTACTCAAATAGCTCTCCAAAGAGCTTCTTCAACCATACTACCTCACAGCTAGCCATGCTTGCAACAATGTACTCAGTTTCAGTTGTACTCAGTGCAACAAACATATGCTTTCTGCTCATCCAAGAGATCATGGCAAATCCCAAGCTAAAGCAGCACCTACAAGTGCTCTTTCTATCAGCAAAGTTAGCAGCCCAATCAACATCAGTATATCCATGAAGTCTTACATTTTTACCAATATATCTCAATCCAACATTGATGGTCCCATGTGCGTATATCAACACGTGTTTTGCAGCAATCCAGTGTGCATGTGATGGCTTAATTGTATATTGGCTCAGAGTATTGACTGCAAAATGTATGTCTGGTCTACTGTTCACTAAGAACATTAGTGCCCCAATCAATTGATCATACTAGGAAGGATTTGTAAAATCAAGACCTATAGCTTCACCACATATCTTCTTGAAATTCATTTCCATTGGAGATTTCATGGACTTTCATTATGTCATACCAAATCATTCTAGTAGCTTAACAACATGTTAGGAAAATCTCACCAGGTCTTTGCCATAATTCAAGACCCAGAAAGTAGTGCATCGAATGAAGATCTTTCATTTCAAATTCAGAAGCTAACTCCCTCTTACACTGGAGGATAAGAGGTTCACCATCGGTCACAAATAAATCATAAACATATAATACCAAAATCAAAAGGCATACCCTGGAATGTCTTGAAGTAACGATTTGGATCAGAATTACTTCTAGTAAAACCAAGCTTCATCAAGAAGCTACCAATGCGGGCATACCAAGCTCTTGGAGCTTACTTCAAACCATAGAGGGCTTTCCTCAGTCTGCACACATGAGTTTTCCGGTCACGTACTTCAAAGCCTTGTGGTTGCTCCACAGATACTTCTTCCTTGAGGAAACCATGCAGAAAAGCAATCTTCTCATTCATTTGTTATCCTTGGCTAGCAGCTAGAGCCAAAATAAATCGGATGGTTGTATAATGGGCAACGGGTGCAAATATTTCATCATAGTTTATTCCCTCATTCTGAGAGAATCATCTGACTACAAATCTAGCTTTATGTTTTTCAATATTGCCATCAGCACCATGTTTAATTTTATACATCCATTTAGAAGACACAACAAATTTACCTTGTGGTCTTGGAACCACTTCCCATACATCACTATGAATGATGGACTCATATTCTTCAGCCATTGCATCTTTCAAAATTGATCTTTCATTGCTTCTTCAAAAGTGCATGGTTCAGCCGGAATAATGTTGCTCATGGCTACCACATATTCCTACAACCGGCATGGTTTCTTGCTTTCTCTGAAGGTTCCTCGAGGAGCAACATGTTTATCAGCATCCTATAAAGTGTCACGAAACCATAATCATCATTTTCTAGCACATGGTGAAGGATCCAAGGAGACCATGGGATCCACGGGTTCATTAGCAAGATCAGGCTCAAGCTTGGGATCTTCTTGTACATCCAAGGATCATCTTGTCTTTCAACATTAGCAGGAGGGGGAGTCTATATGGCTTTTCAAAGAGTTGCATCTTCATCAAATATTATATCTCTGCTAAACTCTACATTTCGTTGTCCAGGTACATATATTCTATAAGCTTTAGAATTTTCATAATAACCAAGAATCATACCTTTCTTACATGAAGCTTCCAGTTGGTACTCTTTTCCTTTGGCACATGAAAGTAGACAGGGCAATCAAATATCCTTAAGTGCCCATTTTGTTCTGGGTTATATCGTATGGTGGTCTCTTTCCTGATCCCAACTTCTTTGCAGAAGTCTTGAGCTCTTATCAACTTCAAGTCCACTCAAGTCATAGGATGGCTCTACACCTTCCTCAATCTCGATACAAAAGACTTGGTTCTCATATTCATCAAATGTACCTATTAATCCCAGAACAAGAGCAAGAGCAATAGAAGCAAAGTAATTAAACATAATGAAAGTATACACAGTGATGAGGAAAGTATTTCTTTCTTTTCTAGATGTGAAAGTGGCTCTTTCATTATCCTTGCACCAGTTTCCTCTTGGAGTTTACTCTGCCTGCACTATTCTGAACCCTGATGATCTTCAGGATTTGTTTTTCTTAATCGCATCCTCATCAAGAAGTTAGTTAAAGAATCATTCAAATATTCATGCAAGAATAATAATCAATGATCTATAAAGATAAATATAAACAAGAGAGGTGACACAAAAAAACAACATAAGACTTGAAAATACTTATTTTTTAATGTTAGCTTCCTCTTGATTCGGCCTCTATAAGTTACCACTACCCATAAGTCATATATCATTGGTAGAAGAAATGCACCTTCTTGAACACCACTTGGCAAACTCCATCATGATCCACTCTAATCTCAGACATTTTGGAAAGCCTCTTTTTCACATGAGGTAATGCTTTATAGTAAAGATGAGTGAATTCTGGTGCCACAATTTATATTGATGATTAGTTATCATGAAGCAATGTAGGGATAGGTCTTCCACTAATATTATAAAGATCTTCAAATCTTGATCCCATAGTGAAAACATGTAATAATAATTATACATTTTGACTTCATTGTCTGAAATGATATTAAATATAATCCATCCTTGATCGTTGCAAGAGAGCTTAGTTTATAAAACTATCATTCCATCTTTTGCAAAACTCGTGATCCTTACCTGCAACCACTATTGTTAATAAACTCTAATATCAAAATTACCAAAACCCATAAGATTGTCCTTTCTCATATAATGTGAGAGAATCAAAATTAATCTATCTTCAACATTCAATTTCTATCAGTTATTCTTTCATAACCTTCTATGCATTATACTTCTTTTCAAGACAACACTTTCTTGTACATGCATAAACAAAAGTAAACAATTATTTATTTTTACATGCATGAACAAATACCAAAACCATAATTATCAAACACATGAAACACCTTAATTTTAAACCAAGTACATAAAAAACTTCTTGATCAAGATAAAAAGAAATAGAACCAAATCCCTTTATAGGATATGTAGTATAATTTTCAGATTTGTCTCCCTCTCAACTAGATTTGAGAGAAATTATTTATAACCAGTAAAGTGCATTTAAGCACAACTATCAACTAACCAGTTGTCACAAAAAATTGTAGAAGAGGAACTAGAAAGAGCAAAAACAAGAAAATACTATGATTTTGGTTCTGCTTTCAGTAGTAAATAGGACAACAAATAAGATCTTCTTATTTCGGCGGCAAGGAGAAACAAATAATATTTCAGCGGCAAGGAAGGAGCAACATATAAGATTTCAGCAGTAAGAAATAAGGGGCAACAAGTGATATTTCAGCAGCAAATGAGAAGGGATATTCCAGCAGAAAATGAACAACAAGTATAAGGAAAAACAAGAGATATTTCAGCAGAAAGAAAGCTGGAAATGGAACTTGTCTTCTTGAGTTTATCTTCGCCAAAGCTCTTATATCATGTTGAAATTTTGATGTTCTATGTTGTTACAATCACTTAAATCTAGAACTTCCATATGCTACAAAATAAGTTACGTAATTGTAAATAGAACATAAAACTATAAGGCAAGGGATTTTTCCAGTGGTCCCCAAATGAGACTTAGAAGTCAATGACTAGAAAACCAAATATGTTCCATGGACTATATTGTTCACCCAAATCTGAAAAATATCTCTAATAGTAGTAGTTGATGCAAACACTGAATGACTTTGGCTCTCCAATATCTGCTATTGCTCTTCAAGACTCTCTCTCTCCCTCTCTCTCTCTCTAGATTCTCCAACTCTCTCTTTCCCAAGTTCAAATTCTCCTTTCACAAGCACAAGTGTGTGTATCAAATGAGGATGAGAGGCACAAATATATAGGAAGAGCAAGGAGGATGAATCCATGAGGGAGCAACTCCTATGCCTTGAGGAGGAGTTACATATGCAAAATAGGAGTGTAACTTACGCCATAAATTAGAGGAGTGTAAATTATGCATTTAGGAGAGAGGTGTACCTTATGCATTAAAGAGGTGTAAGGGGAATCTTTTATGACGAATCATTTAAGTGTGTAAGAGGTGCATAAGAGCATTAAAGAGGGAGGGGAATGAATCCATTAAGAGAGAGAGAGTAACATATGCATTAATTGAGGGGAGTTACATATGACATGATTGAGAGACTTTAATTTCTTTTTAATAATAATATTATAAGAATAATAATAATATTAACCCCGGATGCGGGTGTTTAAGGGCGATTTTACGGAGCGGTGCCTGTGGGACGGTGCGTGGCAAGGACACGTGGCCACCCACAAGCCACACCTATGGCATTCAATTGCATTTATTAACTCAGGCCGTCACCCCGAGCGGCATTTACTCTGCTGCGTTTGACGAGGCTGCTCCTCTCACATCAAAATGTTGCTCCCTGTTCACTTGTCCGGCTATGCTCTTTGACCCTCTGGCTCTGCCTTTCGGCCCTCTGGTTCTGCCTTTCGGCCCTCTGCGAAGTTGCCATTCCCGTCTGCTGTTTCTATGCCGTTCCAGTCTTCCCCCCTGCGAAGCTGCTGCTCCCCTAAGGTTGTGGAGCCAAGCTTTCGCACGTCGACTGGACGGCGCTGTAGTCTCAGGCGCTGTATCGAATTTCTTCCGGGCCACCGCTACTCTCAGAGTATCCTTTGCCATTTGCACTTCTCTGCTTCCTCTGGCCTCAACCCATTCTCCGTGCTTCAGTTGCCTCCCACCAGCACTGCCCCTTCCTCTTCTCAGCGCGTCTTCCACCCCTACTGTGCCAATATGCCTCGTCTCAGGCATCGTATGCGATGCCTGCGTGGCAGCAGCAAAAGCCACGCTTCTCGACCGTCCCCCTTCTCCTTGTCCAGTTCATCGTCCTCCTCCCTCGAGCATTCTTGGGGCAGGTACCCCAACACCCGCAGTGGACGTGGTCGTCTGTTTAGTTCCTCCGCTCGACCTGGTCCCCTCTGCCTCTTCGCAGACCCCCACCACTGCCCAATTCCACTTTCAGTGCACCTCTGACCGCCCTCTCGTCGTTGCCACCATCTCGGTCTCCTTACGCGAGGTGCCCGCCGAGGCTCCCAACCACAGTCAGCCCATCCTGCCATTGCGCCCTCACAGCGACCTCGGCCCCTCTGAAGAGGTGAAGACGCAACAGGTTCCTACCAAGCACAATTCGCACCCGAACAGCAGTAGCAGCTCGAGATACTACAAGGAGCAATGCAAGCAGGCGGGGGGAACAGGTGACGATGCCACAGCGCCTCAACAGGTTGCACCAGGCTCCCAGCATGCTGATGATGATGAGTATAGATGCCTCATAGTTGAAGAACCACCTCCAGCACCCCATGATACTTAGAATTTTAGGGTTTTTTTAGTTTAGGGATCCTGGCATCTTAGTTTTGTTATCTGTTTACATCTATGTTTGGTACAATTACTCATGTCTGTATAACTCTGGTTTCCTCACTCGAGGCAGCGCTTCAAACTCTCTTTGGGCTAGTTTCCCCTGCGTGGGTAGCTCCATTTTTGTTGTTTTGATGACAAAATGCCACTGATACAGGCCAGAACTGCAGAGGCCAAAGCCTCCATGTATTATATGTTTTATTAATAGAATTTACTCTTACTTAGAAAAAAAAATAATAATAATAATATTAATATTAATAATAATATTGATGATTAAGTCGAAATTGAACTATTAGGATTGATTGATGATCAAAAGGGATTTTCCATCAACAATACTTGACTACCAATTGATGCAAGGTGATTTAATATTTTTGGAAAGTCGTACTTGAGACTTTCTATTTTTAAACATTCTATTTTTAGACTTTCTATTTTTATAAGTCTATTTTTTAGACTTTCTATTTTTATATTCTTTTTTTTAGACTTTCTATTCTTAGAAATTCATCCCTGGACTGCGTGTTACCCAACACCTGTGGGTAGTTTATATAGGATAAAAAATTTATGCTAGATGGTCCTCAGTCAGCAACCTCTTGCAGCCACCAGATAGCTCAATGTGCCATTGTCTCTGCCACCTGAGCCAGCCATGTGGTCCCTCGACGACTTGTCATGAATGTATGTTTGAAGGTGGGCCTCCCAACCCCAAAGGTATGGCTTTTCATTGGTATAGTTGAGTAATTTTCCTTACTTGTCATGCGCACTTTTGGGCATGGATTGGTGGGGGGATTCGACTGAAAGAGTGGGTTAGGCTTGTATTCTTGTCTCCACTGCCCGATTTCATGGTTACCCCTGCAACCTAGTCCCGTAAAATCTCCTTGACAGACCATTTGGCTTTTGAGTTGCACTACATGGGAAATCTCGTTTTTGGTTGTGTGGTCCTACTTCCCAATACCACCTACATCACTCTCGTTCCACTCATTTTAGCCCCATTCATGTATTTTCCCATACAGGTCCACATGTGTCCACTAGGTCCACATAGGATTAGCCTCCCCCTCTCCTTGTCCATGCCTTGGGTCGGGCCTGGAACGATGCCCCGGAGGTTGATGCAGCTAAAAAAAAAAAGCATAATTTGGCCACTCTCAACAAGAAATGTACCATAAAATGCAAAAGATGGTCGAGACATACAAATATAGCACGTAGGCAAAAGCCAAACGTGAGCTCTACCCCTTATCCATGGCCATCACCCTGGTTCCTATGGGCCCTATATGAGCCCCCTCTATCGACTAAAGAACCCATGATTGTCCCAATCCCTAGTGGGCAATGAACCGCCCCACCTTAAGGGGGTATCCACTGCTACATATTACACATCATGCTCTCATCCCCTAGGGCCCCAAGCAGTTTGAAGAAAAATCAATAAAAGGCAGAAGGCATATGAAGAAGGGTGGAAAAACAATGATCGGGGTAACTTATGTACCACGATTTGCTCCCTCCTACACTCACATACCCAAGTGTGGGCTTCCCTTATTGTAGCTACCCAATCCCTAGTGGGCAATGAACCGCCCCACCTTAAGGGGGTATCCATTGCTACATATTACACATCATGCTCTCATCCCCTAGGGCCCCAAGCAGTTATGAAGAAAAATCAATAAAAGGCATAAGGCATATGAAGAAGGGTGGAAAAACAACGATCGGGTTAACTCATGTACCACAATTTGCTCCCTCCTATACTCACATACCCAGGTGTGGGCTTCCCTTATTGTAGCTACCCAATCCCTGGTGGGCAATGAACCGCCCCACCTTAAAGGGGGTATCCACTGCTACATATTACACATCATGCTCTCATCCCCTAGGGCCCCAAGCAGTTATGAAGAAAAATCAATAAAAGGCAGAAGGCATATGAAGAAGGGTAGAAAAACAACGATCAGGGTAACTCATGTACCACGATTTTCTCCCTCCTACACTCACATACCCAGGTGTGGGCTTCCCTTATTGTAGCTACCCATGAACCATGACATGTGCTCTAGATGGTTCCCATAATCCCCACTCTGCTTCATTACTATATCATTTTCCACCTACCATTTGAGGGATGTACCATAGACATGTCACCCCCTCTAGAGGTTGAAACCACCTAATAGGGTCCGTGGTTAACCCCCTATTGAGCTTGGAGACACATGTACATACCAAAGCCCACTATGGAAGGGCATGCCACCAGTGCCCCATTGATTCCATGACTTGCAAGCTCTTTTACTAGATTAATGATTTTTTGTATTGGAGGGCAAGGGGACGCATTGGATCTTATGCAAGATTGCAAGTGGAACTCCATTTGGGACTTGGTCTCCCTATACGGGGTCCTAGCCATCCACAAGGCCACCTTGTCACTTGCAGGGTGAGCATTGAGAGCCATGGGCCTCCACCATAGCAGAGATTACTTCATAGATCCCCAGCAACTCTCATTGATTGCTCATGTTCCACCATTTTGGATGAGGATGATGCACCTGGTCCACCATGCCCAATCGGCTCCACAGTTGCACCAAACACTTGGCAGATGTTCCAGTGAAAGGATGTCTCCCACTGCAGAGGGAGGGCTTATGTCATCATCCCATCCGTTACAGATGGTCTACAGGAATATTCGATCCATTTGGAGAGCCATGAGGTTTCCCTTGTGCCCCCACACCCACTTGGGAGCACCACGGGTTCTTGCTTGCAAAACAAGGGGCCAACCCCCCGCCCACTATCTTGGGAGTCCATTTCTACATTATGGCACCTCTTGGACTTCATTAGGCCTCCTCAAAGGCCCAACGACTCACTTCATTGATCATTCAACCCTCTTGAGAGGCTTATTCATGTATTATTCAGCGATTTGGTGGGTTTGTCACCAAAAGTATTGTTATTATGCACATAATTTTATTTTAGGGGCTCATTTAGGCCATATTAGCTAAATTGAACTCATTAGAGAATGTATAAATAGATGAGAGTTGATTCTTTCTCTCATCATTTCTTGGATTGGGCTATTAGCTCTTGTGAGATTTCCGCTATCCTTTTTGGAGGACGATTTGGATGATATGGATGAATTTTTATGTTTGGATTTCTCTCTCTTATCTTGGAGCTTCATTATTGGCATAATTAGATGATTGGATATACTCTTTTCTACATGTAAGTGATATTTAATGCTTATTTTTGTTATCTACTTTTGTCACATGGATGTTGTTGGGATTTCGCTATACAAGTCTGAAATTTACTGCTTTCTATACGAATTGGTGGAAATTGTCATGTTTTATATCGTTGAATCATGTCATGGGCCATGTATGAAATGGGTGATTATTCCTAGAGATAATTTATGTTAAATGAATTTTGATAAGTCATCAATTAATGCAAAATCAAAGTATTAAGTCCTTGAAGCGGCCACTCTTATGCCCTAATGCCATGCAAAGTTGTTTGAAGGCCTCCTTGATTGGGTGAACTCTTTCCAAACCATAAATTCTCCTTGACTCCATCTCTCTTAAAGGACAAGGCACTAATCCTCCATAGGTGATCACTTTTAAAGCTTTTTTCTTTCACATCTCCTCTTCTTTCTAGCCCTAGCCTCCATAGGTCATATAGGACATCAATTGCGTTGAAGTTTGCTCTAGAGGCCCTCCAAATTTGAAGCAAATCTGACGGTGTGATCTCGAGATATAGCAAGCCCTAGATCAAGGACCATTTCTTGCCCTAGGTTTCCCTTGGTTAGTGTCCTCATTGGGATCATTGAATTCAAGCCTCAAAGAAAATTTGTCCTTTGATCCTCTTCTCCTACCTAATTAGGTCAAGCCCCTCATTGGGTAATCAACTCCATACCCTTGACCTAATTTTGGGCCCACTTGGTCTTGTGTGGTCCCGCAACTTATTGAAGCCAATTTCACAAAGACCACTTGGAAACCAAGTTTTCACAAGTATTTCTAGGACTAGGTATCTCCTTTATACGTCTTATCCTCAAACCCTAGCCCTTACAATCCCCTTGGCCCTTCCTAGATACCCTTACACCTTGCTTCTCAAGCAAGAAAGTCGTACATTTGAGCCCCTCTTGTGAATAGGCCATTGGAATCACCTTTTATTCCTCTCATTGACATACTCATTATTGTGATTCCCATTATACTGGGTCTCCTCCCACTAGTGAAATTCTGTAACGAGTAGGGAGCCTTAGCTGAGGTCACAGTGGGTTATCGCTCCACTGTTACCCTTGACCTAGTAGTTGCCCTATAGGATCCCCTCCCAGGACCCCTGCTAGATTGAGCGATAACACTGTCAATTTTCAACAAATAACGATACTAATCTATTTTCCTTGGATACTCCCTTTTAATATAAATAATATGCAATTGGATAGCCCTTATAAGAGTATATTCCACTACTAGTCTCCATTTTGTTTTGTTGATAATTTATGTCAAACAATGCTTTGATTATGACAATTATGTATTCTTCATATTGAGTGACTGTATAAGATGTAAAAACCTCACTTCTTCAATATACATTCAATATGTAATTTGATACTTGCTTACCATATTTTACAAAGTATAAGTTCAAGATAGATATATATAGCTTTGAATTATTTTTTTGTAGCTTCAAAAAAATAATTTTTATACATCAATATCCCTTCACTTTTTTTGAGATATATTATAAAATATAAGTCCATTTACGCACCTTTAATTCCTTGGTTAATTTCCTCCACATTAAAAGATAAAACTTACCATTCACATAAAGAGATGTTTGTATACCTTTTGTTTTTCTTTACATTGCAAATACCATGGGTTGCCAAAACAACGAGTGCTTGTAAACCACTAATGGTGAACTAATTATAGATTATTTGATTTATTTCTTTTTCATACACCCTAAAAGATATTAGTAAATTTCGCATTTTACTTTTTCACGTGCATTTCTTAACAATACTTGGAAAAATTTTATATCAATGATTTTAGCCACAATACTTACCTTTTTAGTTCTTCTTGAAGAAAATAAAATTAATTCAAACAGATTACATAAAACACAAATAAAAATCAGACACAAAATATTGGCGGAAAAGAGGCTTCAGCCTCTTGGTATTCTCATCATTCTCTCTTATTAAAAGAATTTAGTGTTACAATCTAAATAGATGAGAGACAATGTCTTAAGATAGTCCGTGCTATCTTAGACTCCTTTGGTTGAGATAATTTCTCACCAAACACCCACCAAGATAGGAGTTACTAAAGAAACTCCAATATTTGAGGAACAACCCAAGAGTTAGGAACAAATTCCTAACTTGTAATATTTAATTAATTTATTTATTATTTTGGATTTATTATTGTTTTGTGAGAGAGGCTAACATTCCCCCCTTCAATGACAAATCCAAAATAAGAACAAGGAACCATCTTCCAAGTTCTCATGTTCCTCAAAAATATTGCCTGAAAAACCACCAAATCTGGATGCTGAAAAACTGCAATCTGAAGAGACCATGAGTCAGCTGCATGTCTGATTCATCTCTAAATTTTGTTTTACAACTCCATCACGTGCCAAGTTGCAAAAGCATCCATCTGTCCTTTGCGTGAAATCAGCATCAAGGTTACTTGGGAGCGGGAGCGGGAGCACCACTTTTAGAAGCTTCCGGTCCGGAGCGTTTCCGAGAGCGTTTTTATATATATATATATTTTATTTTTTATATTTTGATGCATATATGTCAACAAAAACATGTAGAATGATGAATTAGACATAAAAAACATAAAAACATAGATTGAATCATATAACATCAATCATCTAGAAGTTATAATCTTCATCAACCACGCCCACAAGTTGGAAGCATACAACATATTGACTCGAGTCTCGCGAATCATCAATCTGAAGATTTCAAGCTTTCAAAATTCAATGTATAACATTTATCATCATTGATATATAATATTTATCATCATTGATTTCAAATTTCAATATCTAACATTTATCATCATTGATTCATTGATTTCAAAATTCAATATACATTTATCATCATTGATATATAACATTTATCATCATTGATATATATCATTCATCATCATTGATTCATTGATTTCAAAATTCAATATATAACATTTATCATCATTGATATTATATAACATTTATCAACATTGATTCATTGATCACCATATAACTTTCATGAAGCATCATATTCATAATTCATAATGACTTGTAAACAGTAAACTTATAAATACCAACTTCAAAGTTTCACCTTTCAAATTCAAACTTCAAACTTAAATTGTCATTAAATATATGAAAGATTCAAGTTTCAACTGTTCAACTGTCAACAACAAATAGAAAATACTAGTAAACGACAAATCTATTTTATCTACTAGCTGGCCCCTTGCCACGCCCACGAGAAATGTCTAATTTGTGCGAGCCACGAGGAAATGTTGGTCTTCTAGTACTCTCAGGAGTACCACGACCATGACTAGAAGGTGGAGGCTGGATCTGCAAAGGAACAATAGTGTGATATCGAGAACTGGCACCCGCACCCGCACTGCTACCAGTAGATGGTGGGATTGGCCCTGTGTGTGGCGATGCTGCTGATGCTTCATCATCATTCCTTAAAAATTCTGCTTCCAATTCTTCTAGATGTAACATGTCGTCCTCCAAATTATCATCCTCTGGGTTGTTGTCCCATACTCTGTATGATTGATCCTCATTTGCCCGATCACATTAATGGCTCAACAACCTCAAGTTGTAATGCACATAAACCAAGCTTTCAGCTCGGTTTTCATTCAGCCTGTTTCTTCTCACATTGTGTATGAAGCTGTAGGTGCTCCAACACCTCTCTGCAGAAGAAGTGTTCACAACCTGTGAGAGAACTTTTTTAGCCAACTTTGGCAAAATTCCCATGCCGCCATATGCTTCCCACCATGTGAGAGCATCAAATCTATCCCTGTCTTCCATTGCATAGAAAGAACCAACGTTAGCAGTGCAACTGAAGTATTTGCCTAATTCAAGGCGCAATCTAGCACACTCCTCCCTGTCGAGTACCAACTTGTCTAATGCCTTCATGTACCCCTCTTGTACCTCTAGATTTGTGTGAGGTTTCATCCTAACCCCACCTCCAGGTGCAGGTTGGCCCAACGAAGATGGAGAGTAATATTTTGGCGTAAGGATATATGCCAAAGCATGTAGTGGAACATTGAGTTTATTCCACTGTGCACACACACAGTCATGAATCATAGCATACAAGTTGGGATCATTATCCTTAACAATATCTTTTATTTTCCCCAACATGCTGTCCATTTGCTCATAAACCTCCCCAATCACTGGTTTATCAGTATCTGCAAACCGAATCATGTGATAAATGGGCTTGGTAAAATTCAAAATTTCCCTCACACGTGCCCAAAACAGAGGGTCAAGGGCGGTCTCCTCCACATGTTCGAAACCTTGCCTGTCAACTATTGTCGCTGCCCTGTCCTTCAATAGCTGCCAGTGTGGGCTTGATACCATTGCAGCCAATGACTCTCTTACCTTCAAATGGCACCTAAAGGTGAGGTAATAGCTAGCAAATCTAGTCTTTGTTATCTTCAACAACTCCAATTTGGAGTGACTACGGAAAATCCCATGGGTATTGCTATGATTTGTAATAAATTTTATCATTTTTTTACCTCTTGTACAAATCACCAAGCCATTTGAATTGAGGTTGTTTGTTTTTGATGATATCATGCATCAAAAGGTTCACTATGTGAACCAAACACCCAGACCAAAAAATGTTGGGGTATTTATCCTCAATAATTTCTCCTGTTGCCTTACAATTAGCAACATTATCAGTGATGACCTGTATGACATTGTATGGCCCAATCTTTTCAATTATATCAAGTAATGGTTCTGCAATGTTAATGTCGGTTTTGAATTTGTCTGAATAATCATATGTTGCCAGGAATATTGCACCACAAACCGACACAGCCAAAACACTTATCAATGGCTTTCCTTTTATATTGGTCCATCCATCAAAGACAATGGACAGCCCATGCACATTCCACGAACTAGTCATTCTAGCCAAAGAATGGTTTATTTTAGCTTTTTCATGATCAAGACCCACGGTTCTGGCCTTGTCATACCCAGGGCTTTTGCATCCTTTGGGGGCATCATTAATGGCAGAAACCATTTCATGCCAATAAGGTGAGCGAAGAACATTGAATGGCACCCCACATGCATATAGAAACCAGTAAACTTTTGAAACCACATCATTCCTACACCCTTCGTCCAGGAAATCGGATATGGTTCTACGCCTTAATCCAAGTGTGCCACTGCCTCCAAAACCACTGGCATGGGTGGAAGTTGAACCTATTTTTCCATGACGTGTTGGGCCTGAATAAGAATCAATGAAACCCCTAGATCTTTTAGATGATCTTTGTAGGGCAGCCTCCTCTTCCTTCCTATATTTCTCTCTCTGTGTTGCTGGCACACTAGTACAAATTTTGATTCCAATATTTTTATCTCCATCCCCTGGCATTTTCCCACAAAGGTACCTTCTTGCACGGCTGTATGAACCATGGTATTGTTTATTGCAATGGGGGAAAATAAATTTAGTGGTTCCACCACCTTTCCCTCCTTCCTGTTTCTGAACATATTTCCACAAAGGTGTCTGAGTTTGGTCTTGTCTAGTTGGGGAATCTGTGTCCTCATGTTCTCCACTCTCCACTTCCTCCTCAACATAATCCTCCTCCTCTTCAGGATTTTCTTCAAATCCACCATAACCCTCCTCTTCATCCTCCTCTTCTCTGATTTGCCTCTTTCTTCTACTACTCTCCAACACCATTATCACAAAGAAAGAAACCAGCATGAGGAAAATCCCTAGCCATATAGCCATGATGGAAACAAGTTTCAAGTTTCAAGTTTCTAGCCTGCAAAACAAATGGAAAAATGCCAAATGGGAATAGGAAATGCAACATAGGAAAAAAAACAATTCATTTTTTAAGTTTTAAACCCAATAAAATGCAACATTCAAGAAAAAATCAAGTTTTCATTTTTAAACAACCTACAAATTCATCCTAGAAAATACAAAATTGGATTACAAGGCCTACCTCTTTCTTGCAATCCTCATGTTGCCTTGCAGCTTGCTCCTTGCTCTCCTTGTCACTTCTGCAGCTCAACTCTCCAGTTCTCTCCTCAAGCTCTTCTTGCTCTCTCTCACTCACTCAACAAACAATAAAAACAAAATGCCCCCCCCCCCTTTATAAACAAAAAAAAAAAAATCATTGAAAAAAATTTCCGCCCGGCAAGAAGCATTTTTTGTTTTGGGGAGCGTTCGAGAGCGAACGCTCCCTGAGCGCTTCCAGTGTTTAAACCCGACCACTTTCGGCGTTTAAAAAACGCTCCCGAAGCGTTTTTTAAACGCCGGAAGCTTTCAGGGAGCGTTCGCTCCTGAGCGCTTCCGGAAAAGCTCTCGAAAAGGCAGGGAGCGTTTTAACAGGTTCGGAAACGCGCTCCCGAAAACGCTCCCCTCAGGAAGTGTTTTCGGGAGCACGTTTCCGAACGTTTCCAA
Organism: Pinus albicaulis; assembly: GCA_034641835.2. NCBI lineage: Eukaryota > Viridiplantae > Streptophyta > Pinopsida > Pinales > Pinaceae > Pinus > Pinus albicaulis. The sequence goes on from CM076584.1 coordinate 929,417,326, forward strand.
AACGCTCCCACACGGAGCGCATTTCGGAAATGGGAACGAGGGGGGGTGAAGCTTCCCCACAACCCTGATCAGCATCTCTTGTCCTCTGACAAAATTTTTGAATGCCCACTGGCTTTGCCCACTGACTGATGATGTCAAAAAACAACTCACTGTTGCTTTTGCTGTGTGGTAAATTGTTCACTGCTTCTTTGCTGGCGACTGCCCACTGGCAAATTTGTTGATGCCCATTGGCAAATTTGTTGATGCCCACTGGCTGTTGAAGATGCCCACTGGCTGCGTTTGTTGGTTTTGTCGACACTTTCAGTCTGACAACCACTATCAATTTCATTGACATTTCCCCCACTTTGTCAGCTGAAAGGAGAGACACTTCTCTTGGAAAGTATTCCTGAACTCCCCCCCTTTAGGTGTAGAAGTTTTACACTGGTGACTCCCTCGTTCAACTGCAGGAGAGTACCATCATCTTTTCATTGTTGGCTGCACTATGTGTGATTGTAGTCGATTGTAGAATTGAGACAATCTTTTGACTGTGGATGACCATTTCCAAGGGTCTATCCATTCATAATGTATCTTCAATCTGGCTGTTTGTTGTTGTTTGCGACATTTTTCTGAGGAATGATTGGGCTTGCCACAATGGCGACAAGGATGGAGATCAAAACACTGATCTTCCATATGACCGGTTCTTTGACAATGAGAACATTTCGATTGGACTTCAACTTCAGGTTGCGCGCAATTCTAGTTGTCTGCAACTTTGGGTTGCGTGCATTGCTAGTTCTCTGCAACTTTCTCAGAACCTGCTGAGGTGAGTTGTGCAAGAAATCCTGCACTGACGAACTTAATTGGCTTGGAATAATCTGGGATATGCAGGTTGGTGTCATTGTTGACATATCCTAAGCCTCGTCGATTCTTGTTATTGTGAACTTCTTCCCATGGCTTGATGATGGGCTTGGAAGAAATTGGAACTGGAACAACTTCGACACTTGAAGTTGTTTGGATGAATGACTTATCATCTGGATGGTTCAAAGACTTGAAAGTATCACTCTTTTCTTGCAATTCATTCCATTGAAGTTGCGACTCGAGTTGAAGAAACTCAATGGTTTCTTTTGTTTGTTGTAGATGCCGTGAAATATCAGCAAGAGTTTCTTTGTTGATGTGCACCATGTCTTCATCACTGGAGATGATCAAAGTATGAAGAATGTTTAACACATAATATGTTGCGCCATCTGAACTTGCTCAATTGAAATCAGGCTCTCTTGTCAGAGATGTCGTGCTTTGAACTGTTTCACTTGATTTCGGTACTTGAATGACAGGCTCGCTTGCTATGTGGCTTGAATGGCATGCTCGCTTGATTTGTTACTTATTGCGCTTGCTTGGAACACTTGCTAGAGTTGTAGAACTTTCTTGCTTAAACTCTGGAATTCACGCTCGCTTGATGACGATTGTGTTTGCTTGAACGCTTACTTGACTTGCTTGATGACTTCATGCTCACTTGAATGAATAGCCACGCTCGCTTGATGTCGATCTCAACTTGCTTGATTGGTGTTAGAGTTGAACTTGTTTGGTTGCTTTGATGGTTGCTGCAATGAACTTCACTCTGGCTCGCTTGAAGGTTTGAACTTTGTACTGTCTTGACGCAAATTGCTTGAATGAATAGTTACGCTCGCTTGCAGGAGATGTGAACTTGTTGCTTGTTTGATTTTAGAGTTAAAAATTCGTGCATTCACTTGATCTTGCTTAAAGGAAGGGTGTCGAACACTGTCGAAAATGCACCCAAGAAAGCTTACAATGATTTTAATGATTCACTTAAAACAATGAATTGCCTTGTCCTCTTAAAAATTCATTAACAATGAATTTTTAATGATTCTCTTAAATCAATGAATTTGATTACAAGTTCTTAAATGGATTTGCAAGAACGTTGATGTAGACTTTGCTTTGAAATGTTGGAGTTTCCAGATTCATGAACTTGATTGTATTGAGTTGAAGTAGAATGCCGATGATGAAAACTTTGATTATTTGTTGTAGTGACACAATTGCATGTGTTGAGCTTAATTTTCCTGCCTTGCAGCTATTTCGTTACATGTGTTGTGCTTGCTGGTATTGAACTTTATGTATGTGTTAAATGAAATCATTTATGTGTCAAAACTAGAAACAAAAGCAACAACATGAAGCCATAAAAACACTCGCCATCACAAACACACATGGTGTACCTGAGATCCCCTTATTCAATTTCGGGTGGATCTAAGACACTTGAACACCACAAATAATATGTCTTTATTAAATATTAAGGTCATCAACCTTTCAACGTTTACAACATTGCCATTGAAGCTTTCTCAAACAATGAGAACATGACACTCACAAAGTTTGGAAGCAAATGCGTTCAAAAAACTGACTCAACCTCCTATATCAATGAGCTTTCCTTTGAAAAATCGATCACTCCAATTTTACAAAATATGCACCTTATTTCTCCACATAAAACCAAAATCAACTTTTCACTTCAAATATTACAAAAAATGTACATTTATCACTCCAAAAAAACATAGCCTTATCATTACACTCCTTTTTCCTAATTCCCTCACTATTCCCTTCTTTTTTTTAAAAATATTACAACACACTAAGCATCTCTCCACTTGCTCTCTCTCATCCAACCTTAGAAATTTCCAATTATATGAATTTACACTTTTTCACTTTCTTGAAAGTGTCTACGTGAGACCCTTAGAAATTGAGAGAGCAAATGCTTCCCTTTGAGGAAATTCCGGTTGTCAAATAAATAGAATTACACAGTTCCACAAGTTCTCCAAGGCAAAACGCACATTCCGAGACATAAAGAGATGGAGAGAAAAAACATTGGAAATTAAAGATGGAGAAGAATCATTTTCTTCAAATTGTTTCGCAAATGGATTGGAAGGAATAAATTATGACGAGTCAAGAAAGAAAATTGAGAGGCAGAGGCGGTGCGGTTAATTTTATTTAAACTAACCGTGATGAGTTTGTTTTTGTTGTTACAGTTGTCTCTTTGAAATATTTAATGATATGATGGCGGTCAGAGAACGAATTTAGAGAGCGTTGGGGGGAGACTACTCTTGCTTTTGGTTTTCGGACTTGAATATTTTCATTGTATGGGGCTTTAAAATATGATTCATGTCTTGCAAATAACATACCTCCAAATATTCAGAAGTTGCGCTGTCGACTTCATTACGATGTCCTCCGTTTTGGATTCACCATGGACAAAATGCATTCAAAGAGAGAAAGACCTCTGTTTGCTTGGTTGTTCGCCTTCGACCGCTTCAATGGAAGCAACGTCTGGGAATCTGTTGGAACTTGCAGTTTATTTGTGACTTCCACAAACCCTCATACTCCAGTTCCAGCCAGTGTCTGCAAATCAGGCTCAATGTAGGCCTTATACATAGGATAAACTGTCTCTGCTATTTGATAAATGATGTCCGTCGGTGCCTGATCAGACCAATTTATATCCCTCAAAACCCTCTTGACAAGATCAAAGTGAACACCTCCAGTGACAGACACCCGAAGATCCAAGAAAGGGCGTAACCGTTCACTCAAAGCATAAATGCCCTCAATAATCACAATTCTAGATGATGCAATGTCAATATCCCTATACCCAGTGTGTTTGCTAAGTTTAAAATCATACACAGGAACCTTCACAGATTTTCCAGACTTCAAATCATGAAACAACGATACGTTGATGGCGCAATCGCATTCAGAGGAGAGCATTCATGAAATTTGGACAGTGTCTCGGGCAATTGAACACCACGCTCCATTTCTCTGCTCAAAATTCAACAAAAAAATACAAACATAATCACTCACCAATCACGATAACTGTCGGCTTCACCACTACATTCCTCTTCGATCACACTAGGGATGGGGGTCTCCATTCAAAACACTCCAAACGTAGCAGTCTTCCACTACTAGATGGGGTTCTCTACTTCATACGTTGTGACGGGATCCTGAATGACAACATTCAAACCGCATGCACATCAAAGGATTTAATGCCTCTGAGCCACGCTGGATCTCAAACTTCTCACGATCGTTTCAACCTCCAGGACTCTCGATGAAACAATCATTTGCTGATCAAATGAGGCTGGATGGTGTGCAAAAGTTTTACAAAGGCATGGCTCAAATGTATGCTACAGCTCCGACCTCTGGACTTCACACGCAGTCTCGGTAATATGAAACACAGCGTTTCAAACACACGCAGTCTCGGTCTCTAGACTTCAATTCAAAAACACAACGTTTCAAACCTATCATTCACTATGTATAAACGAGAGATTATATGCATCAAGAAGATATGCATTTTGAATCTTGTGGGCGTTGCATGTTAGGCTTTAGGACAAATCTGCACATTCCAGACAAATCCGCAGAGCAATCATTCGCTGGTCAATTCAATGGAGTTTTCCAAAAACTTGTAGAGCTGGAATCTGCTCCTCACATTCACTGCAGCATTACCGTAACTCTGATACCACATGTAGAAAATGAAATTAACTCAAACAGATTACAGAAAACACACATAAAAATCAGACACAAAATATTGGCGGAAAAGAGGCTTCAGCCTCTTGGTATTCTCATCATTCTCTCTTATTAAAAGAATTTAGTGTTACAATTTAAATAGATGAGGGACAATGTCTTAAGATAGTCCGTGCTATCTTAGACTCCTTTGGTTGAGATAATTTCTCACCAAACACCCACCAAGATAGGAGTTACTAAACAAACTCCAATATTTGAGGAACAGCCCAAGAGTTAGGAACAAATTCCTAACTTGTAATATTTAATTAATTTATTTATTATTTTGGATTTATTATTGTTTTGTGAGAGAGGCTAACACTTCTTCTTCTTCATTAGTTACAAGAATAAAAGTGGCTAAAAGCTAAATATGGTAAAGGACCTGAAGAATTGGAAGAAACTCCTGAAACTCTAAAACATTTTAGAATGGCTAGAAGGCCTATATGGCCAATGGCCGAAATCAGAAAATGAGGCTTTGATACCAAATGAGACAAACAAAATTTGTTCACACGCAAAATATTCAGAATATCTGGAATATGAAAATATACATAAGGATGAATAAATAATATTTGTGTTGGATAAAAAATGATGTGATGGAATTCAAAGAGGACCTCGTATATAACCCTAGGCAGAATTCTCTTTCATGACTAGTCATGTCCTTTGAGATATGTTCTTAATTATATTATTTTATATATTTATGTTTATAACAGACTGTCAAAATTTCCCAAGCACATTACTCCACAAACAGTTCCTATGACTTGGAAAAACTTTTTCCATTTAGTGCCACATTCATGAGTTCTACATTGTCCACCTTCTCCCCAATTTTTGCAAGTTGACCATGTACCTAGGTGATCCTCATGAGATAGTTGATAACATTATCAATCTTCAACATTTGGATGGATCAAAGCTTGTTTCTCAAGATCATATTCTAGTTCATTTTATCACTTTAGAACAAGTCCACTAGAGCTTTCAACATCTCTCTAGCCAACTTCTTATCTGCCAAGTGAGGTATCAAATGATCCATTACGACATCCTATGGGCTCTAATGTCCTTTTCATGAGCCTCCTTATGTATTGGATCTGTCTGTTTGCAAACAATCTTTTCTGCAAACTCCCAAAGATCATGCTCCTTCAAAACCAATCTCACCCTCGCCTTCTAGGACAAGAAGTTAGATGTTCCATCTAATCAGTCTCCAAATCTAAGACTAGTTGTTGCCATTCCTAGATCTGATAAAATTTGTTGTGTTGTCCTTCCAGCACCCACTAAAATAAAAAATTTGTTGGTTTTATATATCTACTAAGATCTCTTTGCAAATCTTTGTGGATTTGTGTTTTGGTCCTATAAAACGCCCACAAAAATTTATTTTATGCCAAACCCTTCATTAGCATGGCCTTCCTCTTTACCTCTGAAGAATGACCTCCACCAAATCATTGTTGGCTGATCTGTGCAAAACCCAAAACCTGGCCTCGCTCTCAAAGTGCAAGCTCTAATACCATGTTAATTTCACTGACCCCGATTACCGGCAATTTATCACCTAATAAATCACTTCTTGCTAATTTAATTAACTGCAAATTACTAAATAAAAGCACTGCTGAAATTTTTAACAGGTGAATAAAAGATAAAAACAACAAAAGTTATTGACCAATCTCATACACCTGCACACAAAATTATACCCTTCAAATTTGTTGTCCATTAACATTAGTTTTACGGCATACAAGGGCTTCTCATCCTACAAAATTAAATGCCCACTAAGGAAAATTACAAACAGCAAAACCTGGAATTTTTTCCAACTAATTAAAACCCTCAAAACCTATTCTTCGATCTTTTTGGCTATTGGATCCTTCTCCCTTGCTGCCCCTTATTCTTTTCCTTTGGAATTTGCACACTTGGATAAATATCTTTCGCCACCCAATCACTAAGATCTCACTATCTCACTATGCCTTGTGCTCACTTGATGTGTCTTCTCCCTTCACCTGCCCTTCCTTTTAAAAGTTTGAGTTATTGACCATATCCACAACCATAATCTCGAAAGCGATTGATGGTTGAGATTAGATCTAGATCAACAATTGAGATTCGTTTAATTCACGAATGCTACTCTTTGCATTTCATTAAATTAACTCACTTTTTCTCATAAAAAGCAATTACTTTAATAAATCATTTAATTAAATTAATTTACTAAGGTTAAAGGTCCTTTGGACAACATCCACACATCTCAACACCTAGACCTATGTAGAAGTACCTGTCTGATACTACTATCATCAACACAAAACACTACATGGGCAATTGGCATGGTAACAGCAAGATAAACTTACAAGCATACAACACAACAGATTTTTTGCAAAAGATGTTGACTACCTTTTCAATAGAGTCTATGCTTAACAAGAGGACCACTAGAAACTTTGTACCCATCTAGAGAAGGAAAATAAATAGCTGGAAAAGAACAAAGAGTGTTCCCCTAAAAATGGCAATGAATAGAGTTGAGCAGAAAGTGAAGATGCTCAAAATGAGAAGTACATTAACGACATAGGAAAAAGTAAGATTCACTAATGCAAATACACTTTGCATTTCATTAGATTAACTCACGTTTTCTTATAAAAGGCAATTACTTTAATAAATCATTTAATTAAAGTAATTTGCTAAGGTTAAAGGCCCTTCTGATGACTTCCATACATCCGGACACTTAGACATGTGCAGAAGTACCTGTCCGATTCTATTATCATCAAAACAAAACACTAGATGGGCAATTGGCAAGGTGCCCACAGCAAGATGAGCTTACAAGCATACAATACAACATATTTTTTGCAAAAGGTGCCAAGTACCTTTTCAGTTGAGCCTATGCAATGTGCATAACAAGAGGACCACTAGAAACTTTGTACCCATCTAGAAAAGGAAAATAAATAGCTGGAGAAGAACAAAGAGTGTTCCCCTTAAAAATGGCAATAAATAGAGCTGAGCAATAAGTGACAATGCTCAATGCTCAAAATGAGAAGTACATTAAGTAGGAGAAAAGTAAACATTTTAAAAATTTAAAGACCAAGGATATTGTAAATCATATAAATTGCGATACAGATAAGATTGGAGCAAGCAAGTCGAGCAAGAACACATTTGACACATTACAAGTGATGGTTCAATTAAATGTGAGGACTAATTTCCCAAGGGTATATCAAGTATTTTAGCCCAAAGGGCATGGCTGGTGTGTGTTCAACATGGCCCAGACCAGAATGCAAAAGAACGAAAAACTTTAGTCCCAGCCAAAAAGCAAAATCAAAAAGTGGAAAGAAGCAAAAGGCAGGCTCACGAAGGTGCCAACTGATTATAGTGGACTTAGTGGGCTAGGAAGCAATGATGAAAGATTAAAAAATACATTGAGAAGTTCAAGAAGAAGCTCGTAGATCAGTTAATTAAGAGAGATCAAATGTTCTAGCAGTATGATAAGGTCAAGCCAAAAATTACATGATATGAATAGGTAAGGATAACACACAATGTCCAGCTTTATTTAACCAAGAAGAAAGAGGAATATAAAAGTAACAATAAATAAAGATGATCGAAATTTTTTGAGCAATGATTAGAAATATAATGGAAATTTTGCAAAAAGGCATTATTTCCAATTAATATAAAACAATTCCCTGTTTTGAACAAACTTACAAGTATTCCACAAATTCAGAAGGCCCATGAATTTACAAGCTTATTTCATAGGCAGTGCGCCCCAAGACCAATGTATAAGTTGCAGAGGCATGTAACAGAGTCTACCGGAGAAGGGCCTCTCTCTGTTATAAATATCTCCTCCAGAAAGGACAGAGGCTGTCTCTCATGTACAGGTTGATTACCTTGACATCTTTAACAGGATCCCTATTTACAGTCATATTTACTATAAAGGCTCTTTGTCCATCATAGTCTGCCAAAGAAGGGCACCTCTCTGTTAAATATCTCCTCTATACAGGAGAGAGGTAGTCTCTCGTGTACAAGTTGATTACCTCGACATCTTAACTGAATTCCTATTTACAGTCACATTTACTATAAAGGCTATTCGTTTATAAAAGGACCTTAAAAGATGCAACTCATTGGCCACCACTACATAAAAGCTCTATAAATCATTAAGGTAAGATGACCAACAAACATGACAGAGCCCAACATTGATGCACAAGTGACAGGAGCACTTAGTACATAGAGTGTCAATAGGACCAAACCAGTTGCACCAAAAACCAGAACCAGTAAAAAACAGACATTAAACTGCTCAACCAAAATATACATAAAAATATTGAATATTCAAATATTGATTAAAAAATTATATAAATAAAGTTTTTTGTTGCATATAGCATGTAAGGGCAAATATAATAAAATAGCACCAAATGTCATCCATATCTGAACCAAAATACATAACATAAAGACTCTACATGGACTCTACAGTCCAAAAATAAGCATATTCATAACTCTACAATCTAATCATATCGAAAAATTATCAGAATCTTTATCTTCTGTGCAGGTAGACTCAGGATCATGACTCTGTGCCCTTGAAGATCAAACATCAATGTCTGTACCATGCGGCAGTGGAAGCAGCTGCAAGTCATCCAGGATAAGTCCATCCACAATAGAGGGAGGCATCATTAAATAAATGGAAAATAGGTTTCAGGATAGTTGTATGGTTTTTGTTTCTCACTTGATTTCAGGTTTCTTGGGGAATGGAGAAGCGGCAGTACAAAACCGGTCAAATCAGCCGATCTTGACCAGTTCTCTTGTTCAAAGAGTTTTGGCCCATTCAAGTTCATATTCATAACTCTACAATCTAATCATATCAAAAAAATTTCAGAATCTTTTCTTCTGTGCAGGTAGACTCAGGATCATGACTCTGTGCCCTTGAAGATCTAACATCAATGTCTGTACCCTGTGGCAGTGGAAGCAGCTGCAAGTCATCCAGGATAAGTCCATCCACAATAGAGGGAGGCATCATTAAATAAATGGAAAATAGGTTTCAGGATAGTTGTATGGTTTTTGTTTCTCACTTGTTTTCAGGGTTCTTGGGGAATGGAGATGTGGCAGTACAAAACCAGTCAAATCAGCCAATTTTGACCAGTTCTCTTGTTCAAAGCGCTTTTGACAGAACTGGTACATAATGGTTTGGTTCACTGGTTATGACCACAAACCTCCAAAACCAGTCCAACCAACCTACCAAGAAATGGTGAAATTGACAAAATAGGAGGAGAAAGTAAAGATAGGAGGAAACCTCTGAAAATGCTCACAGAATTATCAAAAAGTAGCTTCTTCTGAAAAATCTGAAAAACACATTGTTGAAAACAAGAAAGCAAGCATCTAAAACAAGGTTTTGAATAATGAAAAATTATAATTACATTTATTCCATAGACTGCCTGGCCTTCCTCGTTGCATTATATTATAAAATCTCATATAGATGCAAAGAACCACAGAAGAACTCCAAATCATACCTTGTTTTTGTATGCACTACCCATAAAGACAGGAACGAACTTAAGTGATATTGTGGCCCTTCGAATAGCCATCTGCAAAAATATGATCTAATTATCAAACAGAAACCATAGATTTACATTCATGAAATGATCTAGTAGATTACTGACTTGATTATACTGGCACTGCCTGAAAATAACAAAACTGACATAAAAGACTCTTACAGAAAAGAATAGCACTCTAAGACAACTTTTGCTTTCTTTACTCACTAACACCAAACACAAATTAGCTAACCAAAACTGATTATAATACATCACAGAATATCTTTCTTGTCCCAAATTCACCTCAAGTTCATCAGCAGTTATAGGCTCATCATTAAGAAATCTCTCAGCTAGTACATCGTCAACTTCTGAAACTGCTTCTGTAAGCTCTCGTCTCTTTTCTGTTACTAAGCTGGATAGATCTGATGGTATTTCGCCTGAGACGATTTTCTCACTGCAAAACAGAAGAAAGTTTTAGAAAAGGCATAGCATGGAAAGGCGTCCACTAATCCACCCTATCTTTCAACTCGATATCAACTAAACAAAAGAATGCCCAGACAAGTTTATTATTAATTATAAACACCATTAAGAAAGGAAGGCATCTCCCTCAAATAACAAAACGAACCCATGAGCACCGTGGAAATAAATTGCTTTGCAGTGCACAAGATCAACAAGGCCCTGAAGCTCCCCCTCTAGTCCAATGGGAACTTGCACAGCTGCACAATTATGCCGTAACTTATGTTTCGCCTGCAAAGAGATGTAAGAGACTACATGAAAAGAAAGCCAAGAAAAATGTATAGCACTTTCAAATGGTGACAGTGCAAGTCAAAATTTGTATCTTCCAAGAATGACAACTATTCCCATTACCGCATAATGATTAAGAATCATATCAAATTAGAATATTCAACTGTGAAAAATAATAGTTTCTTTGTACCTTTTGGAAGAATTGTAACATACCAACTTTATAATCCTTGTATCTGGATTGTACTTTATTGTATATAAGCTTTCCTAGTTATAATGATCATTGCATACCATTATTGCAAAATGACAATTATCGCCCAAATAGCCTATAAGACACAGAACACACCAAGTACAATGAAATATTCTCTTCTGATCCTTAATCATGTCTAGCAAAAAGGGTATCATTAACCCATGATATAATGTAACAATGAGGAATCGTAAACCCACAATATAGAGTAACACTTAAAAGTTAAAACACATGTATAATAAAAATTAAGTAGCTGGGTTGTGTCAATGATATTTATAGTTATCATAGGAAATAATCATTAGAAACGCATTACACAAATCAAGATCCCACTCAAAGCAGACTTGCATGATGTGGAAAGGATGGAGCACATTTCCCATCATTAGTGCAATATTCCCATTTTCTACAGTCCTGTTGTACTTTATGCCAGTTTGGCTTAGGAAGAGTTGGAAGAAGCCCTGCGAGATATCTCTAAGAAGAAAAAGCCTTGTATATGAAATTTTTCTAAGTCTCACTTTCCAAAGTGAGACCAGTAGAAGTCTGAATGACATTGACATCCATCTTGATACCCTTCATCAAAGAGTTGAGAAAGAAAAGTTGCAGTATATGATTTATGCACTCATACTATTACTAACAATACATGTATCCCATTGGACACTGATGTGCAGAGCATTTCAGTGTATTGGCCATACATGACCCACTTCGATGTCCTATCCATCCTAGATATGAATTACAGTATGCTGAAGCCAATCATTTTCAGTCCCTTATCTTGGTTTAGATGTGTGATTGTGGTTTCCCATGTGATGTCTAATGCCATGGTAGGACCCCCCTTCATCCTTAGCCTCCCTCGGTGACATGTTTGGCTATGGCCAATGTTTTTGCCAAACCATTTGGGCCCCTCCTTTGCTAATTAGAATCTCTCTTGCGATTTTTGTGCACTGCTTGGGATCTTGGTTAGTTGAGGAACCTACTTCAGGTTTCCAATATCCCTAATCCGTTCGGCACATTATTTGAAGTGTATATTTAGTCAAATTTTCCCCTAACTTGAGTGGCCTTTGCACTCATTCCAAATTGAGAGTTGTTTTAAGCATGTCACTCCTGAAGTGTATATTTAGTCAAAATTTCCCCTAACTTGAGTGGCCTTTGCACTCATTCCAAATTGGGAGTTGTTTTAAGCATGTCACTCCTGTGTCCAATTCTAGAGAGGCCGCCTACCCAATACTGGGTGTAACAATTGGTTAAGTGTGGAAAACATCTCAAAATCTCTTTATATTCCATTTTTCCTCCTTGTTTAAAGTTTGTAATCTCACTCTTGGATATGCAAAACTCTTTTGAAGTAAACACTCTTTAACAGTATCGTGATCTTCCATGTTCCACACTTTCGGGTCTGTTGGGATTTACTGTCTTTGTTAACCCTCCACCTATATGGAGGTTGCTACAATTCATACTTTCTTTGTAACGAACAAAGTTCGTATACCTAAAGGAATGCTCTCATCCAAATGTTACGAACAAGGTTCATACTCTGTCATAATCTTCAGAGCACTTCGAAGACAAAGGCATCCATTGTAGGACAAGTAATTATATATAAGAATATTTGAATACAGGTGAGATGATTACAATGAGGGTGAGGGACTACTTATATACTTACGCAGGTACCTCTTCACAAAAGGTCATGCCTTACAGATATTTCTTTTCAATACTAATTACTAGTTAATTAATCATTATCACAGTTATCATTATTATTTATATTTATATTATTTTATATATTCTATTCATAACATTGCCTTCCTCTTCAGAAAGCTTTGTCCTCAAAGCTTATTGCTTTACAAGGCGTTATTTGTTTCTTGTTCTTTTAATCTTTTTGTATCTTTTGGAGTTCTTCGAATTGTCATATTCATTGATACATGATGATAGGATCCTCTAAGAGATAAATAGAACCGTCGCATTGAGAAGGGATTTGACCATCCTAAATCAATCTTCAGTGGAATCTTGTGGTTACTGGAAACTTGAAATGGATTGTTATCACAAGATTGAATTATGGTGACATCGACGTTCTTGGGAACATAAGTCACTTGTGGCGAGAAATTTCCTCGTCCTTTTCCATTACTTCCTTGTAATGTATATCCACAGAGCTTTATATTCCTATTGTAACGCTTTCTTGCTTTGCCGAAGTTTGGCTATTTTGTCTTTCTCTTGATCTTCCAGCTGTAATTTCTCGGAACACTAAATTACATAGTTATGTTGGAGTGATGATGGGCGTTCAACTTGCAATTTGGATTCCATTTTCTTTGTTTCCTTATTAAAATTTGCATGTTGTCCCTCAAATATTGCCATTAATTGTTCTATATCTCTTGCTATTGATTGTTTTTGTGCAACACTTAGAGATTCGACTAAAGTAAAAGTTTTGTAACATTTTGTGCAAACCACATTTTGATTTTTGAATGACTCTTGACAATTAGAATATCCTTCTGAACAAAAAGGACATCTTGAAAAGATATATATATATTATTTTTCTTTTCCTTCACTTCTTTTAACCTTGTATGGAACCTTCTTTAATTTTTTATTTTTTTTGTTAAATACTCTTCTCGGCTTATTTGATAATAACACCCCTTAAAAAATATGAACCAAAACCTTGGAAATTCCCTTTTTTTTATTTTTTTTATTTTCTGGGTAATAACTTTCAAAACTTTAGTAACAAATCTTTAATATTTTTTTCTCCTTTAAAAGAACTTCAATTTACTTTTTCTTTTTCGAGGTGACCTTAGGGTTTTAAAGGTTAACCCCTTTAACTTTTATTAATCCTTCAAAAACTTTTAAATTGAGCTTTAGGGGTTAATTATTCCTTTTGTAAATTCAAAATACCCCTTTTTATATTTCTTACAAATTATTTGTAACTTTTTTTTCACCTTTTAATATATATATATATATATATATTCCCTTTTACAAAATATAATACTTCCTTTCTCTTAAAGCACTTTTACCACTTCACCAGTTATATTTAAAAATTGTTTTGATATTCGGCGATTACAAAAATATCACTTTTATGTTAGCGAAGTGTTTAATCTAACAGACTGGTGAATGTATCAAATGTTATGTAACATCACAGCTTTCAACAAAAATCTTTGTCGTCTCAAGCGTACATACCTACAAGATTGATATTACCCTTTTTATAATTTACAAATGCCACTCATCATCAGCAACAATTTTGTATACCCAATAACAGTCGCAGTTAATTTCTATGTCCTTAGGAAGTGGTAAATATCATCGCGGGTCAATTGATCGAGGTGAATGAGTGTGTTGACTGGAACAGCGAAAGCGTTTTTAAACGTAGTGGTGGCTGGCAAAGGATGAGACAGCAGAAAACAGCGGCAAGGTTTTGTCGAACAACAAACAGGTCGAGTAGCTACAATTGCATCGTGGTGGAGGATATGCGACGGCTAAGTCAAGGGTTTGTCGGAGGTTGACGGAATGGCATTGTAGTGCGATGGCCCAGCGAGGGTGGCGTGCGGCAGTTGTTGACAATGGCCCGACGACGGAATGCGGGTTTTCTCTTTATTTTTCTGTTTTTTTTTTTTTTTTTTCAAATAATTTATTTATAACATATATAAATATATATTTTGAATTTCCTTTTATCTTTTTAATTTGCTTTTCTTTTGTAATATTCCTTTTTCTGGTGTTCCTAATGACATGGTTAGGATGAACTCTCAAATTCAGGCGCAGACAGGTCACAGGTGCAGGTTGGTGTCATTTGCAGGCCCAGGGGCTTTTTGGAGGGGTTTTGAGGAGTTTCTATGAGGACTAGTGGCATTCGCTAGGTACATTCCATAATCCGCACGGTTTGCCTTTCGTTCCGGTGCATTCCGACAACTTTCAATAAACTGAGTTATTTTTGGGCTTAACTCAATTAATTACGCTCAAGGTGGCATTCCGAGAGGAATACATGATAGAACACTTTAGTGTAATAGCTCGTTGGAACCAGAACGAGAATACCTACATGATGGGATAGTTGGACATGAGTTTCAATGACCTGAGGAGACATGGTAGCCGATTTACTCTTTTCCCGCATTAAAAAGAATATTTTTATTGGAAAAGATGAGGGAAAAGTGCTCCATGATTAAAATAATAATAAAATAGAAAGCTCTAGAGGGGTCCATGAGATCTATAAAAGAAGAGGAGGAGGCCATTGGGGGATATCTTGGATTTGATATTGCTTCTTGTATGTGAGGTTGAGAACCCGGTTCTCTACTCCATTGGTAGCCCTAGGACGGAAACCCTTGGGTCATTTAGAGGGATTGGGCGAGCACCCATATCCCCTTGGTGAATTCGTCCAGAATTCACAGGAGAGCTTAGCAGTGGTAGTTTGGTTCAATTTTGGTGGAGGGCCCATGCAGCAGTGCAGCAGTTCCTTGAGGCCAGTTTTATCGTAGCTATGTCATCTATTTGTCCTTCCAACATGTAAACCCAGTTTATATTATAATAAAGTTGAGATTATTTTTTCCATTATCGTGTTATGGAATTGCATGTACTTTGTATGTTTTATTTTACATGGCAATCCTCTGTAAATTGAATGGTAATTTTATGGAGAAGTTTTTGTTGAGCTTATTCCTACAAAATTAGCCGAGAAATCCAGTTTGGAATACTACATCTTTTCTTTTTTTCTTTTCTTTTTTAATAACATATATACTTTTTTCTTACTATTTTTTTAAATAATGGCCAAAGGTTTTTTTGAATACAAAGCTTCCATTAACATGTAAGACAAAAGGGTCAATTCTCGAGTTGAGTTTTATGCAATTTTTCGGAGCTGCAAGTTTGAATCGGAACCCTAACGCCCCTGCGATGGAGCCCCTTCCCCACGACGTCGTCAAGCCATCGCATGGCACTGAAGATCCTAGCGTCCAGAGGACACTAGCCACGCCATCGCTCCCGATTGATCCTACAATTGTCCTTGTTCTTGCGATCAGCCATCCGAGGGAAGAGGGTCTGTGCACACATTTCTAGAGCACTGCGAAACCCGCTATTTGCAAAGACCACATGGATAAGACTCTTCCTCGACAGCAAAACCCCTGCAACCTGGAAAATGGAGAAAAGAGAGTCCCCAATCCCTCGTATCTTCGAAAAGATGACTGGATCCAGCATGATACCTCAGATCGAAAAAATCTTAGCAGCCCTTGCTCACAGGATTGCAGCTGGAATACAGAAAAGGCCGCGGAATGCAGAGATCGAGCAAGGACCTTCAATCTGGGCTCTGCAACGCAGCTCGGCAACCCGAGTTCCCTAGATCTACCCTCTCCTGCCTTTCAAATACAGATCTTGCTCCACACGGGTAGATCCATGATGCTATGGGTTCGCTCAATGAATACAGTTCAGAAACTCCTGCATGCCCTGGAGCACAGACTGGGGATTCCCTCATCTCTTCAAAGACTTTTGTATGGAGGTATACAACTCGATGTCTCATTTCCCCTTTCATTTTATAACATTGAGAGAGACGCTACTATAATTTTAACCCTTCGTTTTAGAGGGGGAGCTGCGAGGCACTCTTCATCTGCACCAGCTTTCTCTTACAAGGATGTTGTCCATGCACAGCCCAAGAAAGAAGCTCAAACCCCAACAGCCCCCAAGCCTTTTCTAGTTGATAGGCTGGAGGAGGTTCCATCCATAGAGATTTCCCATCCTGCGCTGGCAAATCAACTCCAAAAATATGCAGAAGCTGCCATCATCTGCAGATTCAATGGACTCTGGCCTTGCACAAAGGATCTCTACAACTGGATCTACACCAACTGGACCCACAACTGCACTGTGATCTTCTACTCAAAGGGCTTCTTTATTGTAGTGTTCGATCATGGCAAGGACTACCAGAGGGTTGTAACTGAAGGTTTGTGGTTCTAGGGAACAACAGGATTACTCCTTATACCTTAGTTCCCAGATTTCGACCCCTCTACAGCTATCATCACGAAGATCCCAGTTTGGGTCAGGCTTCCCAACTTACCTGCTCATCTATGGCACCCTTTAGCCTTTCAAGGTATAGGATGTTAGGATATTCCGACACATAGGAAATAGTTAAGAATAACTTAGTCTAGTATAGAGTTAGGTAAAGTGTGTTTCTTTACCATGTACATTTGTAACTTATAATCCGACGGTCACGATTTGTAGTGATCCGACGGTTATCTCTCACCTCGGTATTAACGACACTTGATCCGTGGCTTAACACCCGATTGGTCCATGATCTCTATTTAAAGAGCATGGAGGGTCATTTTTCCGGTAACCGTTTATGAGAGAAACATATGTAACTTTTCTTTTCATATTAATAAATTGCCTGAAGTGGCCGCGTTGGCTCAGGCTATGGACTGTTTCCCTCTTTGAGGGTTTTAACCACGTGATTATACTAGTGTACTGATTTGTGATCTATTTGTGATCGGTGACCTTTGGTTCTTGATCTACGGAACTTACCCTGTAAATTCCTACATGGTATCAGAGCTATTTTGAGGGCCGCATCCGTTATTGATCAAAATCCGAAGCTGATTTGACTGCATGCGAATGTCGTTTTGTAGATCTACTATTTCTGAACATTTTTGGGCTTGGAGAACTGCTCGGTTGTGTCCGGAGCGTCTGTTACAGTGAAAAACGCCTTTCGTTTCATGCGAAAAGGTTTCCGGCTGCCCAAGTTATGACAATTTAGATCTGAAGGTATAAAGCATCTGTGTTGCTGTTATATTTGTTAATAGTTCTGCTTATTTCGGTTCCCTCTTTTTATTTTCAGTTTTTAGGTTTTATTTATTTGTCGGATCTAGACCCTCTTCTCTGTGTATGCTCTTTGTTGTGCGCTGTGTGCGATCTCGGCAAATCAAAAACAGGGAAAAAAGATTTTTTCGCTACGTATGCTCTTTCCTCGCATCTTTGTGCGATCTCGGGAAATCAGAAATAGTGAAAAAATTGATAGTTGTCGGTAAGGCTAATCGAAAATCTAACATTATGCCATAAGGCTTTGCATTTCGTTTTTTTTTTTTTTTTGGCTCGGTTTTTGTGTTTTTTGTGTAGGAAAAGGCACGCACACCAAAGAGTACCAAAAACACACGAAAATTAAAACAAAAAAATTAAAATAAAAATAAAAAACCCGTCCTCCTTTCAAACAATAACGTGATCCTTTTACTATCTCACTTGGTAAGGGGTTAGTTTATGAGAATAGAGGTCTTGGGTTCAAGTCTCCTTCTTAAGCTTCTTTTGTAAAAAGTTTTTGTTAAAAGGAGCGGAATTTTTTAAAAAAAACCGCACTTCATCCCGTTCCCGTAACTATTCGGCATCTTCAACTCGTTTTTTCACAAAAGCATAACTTTTTCATCCGGAAGCCGTTTTTCGAGCCGTTTTTTTTTTAAACAGCCTAAATTTTCGAGATCTTTCCATTGGAGCAGTTAGTTTCAGCTTTTCTCAGCTTCAGTGTTTTTTAAAATGGAAAGTGCATGCCCGATTATTCTTAACAGCACCAATTATTTCCAATGGCTACCTCACATGGTAGATATACTTAGAAGTAAAGGGCTTTACAGAATAGCCACAGGGGTAGAAACTAAACCTTCTGATGATGATAAAGTCGCTAAATGGGAAAATAAACAAGATCAAGCACGAGGGTTGATAGGAATGTCCATTGCTCAAGATCTTCGATTTCATATCCTTGACATTCACACTTGTCATGAAGCCCTAGATAAGCTAAATGTTGTCTTTGGCATTCAAAATCAAATCAGGGCTCAACAGCTTGAAAATGAGTTGCTTACTTTGGACCCTAATAATTTCTCCTTTATTGAAGACTTTTTGTCCAAATTCAAGACACTTAGACTTCTTTTAGAAGGTTGTAAGGTCAAAAAGGAAGATAGTAGCCTCATCTATTGCATTCTTGCTAAGCTTGGCCCTGCTTACTCTGTATTTGTTTCCGCCTTCCATTCCACTAGAGAAGCCATCATTTCTTCAAGAACCACCTACAAGAATCCCTCTTTTGATTCCTTTTGTGATTCTTTGATAAGAGAACAAGAAAAAATCTTACACCTTGGTCTTATCACTTCTGGAAACGCTTCTAAGAAAGCCTTAGCAGCCCAACAGCAATCATATCAAAAGAATCCCAAGAAGCAGTATCCTAAAAAGTATGGTCCGAAACCAAACAAGGGTCCTAAGCAATTTCAGCCACAAACTGAAAAAGCAACTCACCAAAATGATAAGGCATATAAAAACAAAGGAAAGAAGACGGATAGACATTGCAACTTCTGCAATCGTGATGGCCATTTTGAGTCCAAATGTTTTAAGAAGATGGAAGCCTTAGAAGCAGCAATGAAGAAGCACAACATCAATTTGGAGCACTCTTCACCTTCATCTTCAAGAATGGCACTTTCTGCTTGTGGTTGTCAAGCATCAAGATCTGGTTATGCATTAAATGTATCTTCCTCTTCTCATTCTCATGAGTGGCTCATTGATTATGGAGCTTCTTATCACATGGCCAAAAATAAAGCCATGTTTTCTTCTTTAAATGATTGTAACACCAAACATATTTATGTTGGTGATGATAGATCTCTTAGTGTTGTAGGATCTAGAACCATTCATCTCGATAATGGTCAATTTAATGATGTACTATGTGTTCCTACCTTGTCATGCAACCTTCTCTCTGTTTATCAGATAACTCATTCAGGTGAAGGGAAAATAGTAGAATTCTCACCTCATGACGTTGTAATCAAGGACCTCAAAGATCCTAAACATATTTTAGCTACTGGCATTGCTGATGATTCCATAAGGTTGTATAAGTTTGACAACTTTGGGTCATCATGTCTTCCCTCCATTTTTGTTGCTCATAATGATGAAGTGAGCAAACTTTGGCATGGGCGATTTGGTCACTTAAACTATCGCTCTCTTCAAACTCTATGTAAGGAAAATATGGTGACGGGTCTTCCTATGGTATCTTGCCGAGATGGTGTTTGCCCCGGATGTGTACTCGGAAAACATCATCTGGATAGTTTTGACAAACGTGCCTCTCGACACGCTTCAGCCCCTTTGCAGCTTGTGCACAGTGATTTATGTGGTCCAATTCCTGTTATTTCTTTCTCTGGTTGCAAGTACTTCTTAACTTTCATTGATGATTTTTCCAGATGCACTTGGGTATATTTCTTAAAACTCAAGAGTGAAGTTTTTAACATGTTCTTGGCCTTTAAGGCCTTTGTTGAGAAACAATCTGGACATCAAATTCCTAAGTTAAGATCAGACAATGGAGGAGAATATGTTAACAACAAATTTATCAACTTCTGCACCGAGCATGGCATTCAATTGCAACATTCTGTTCCATATACTCCACAACAAAATGGTGTAGCTAAAAGAAAGAATTGCACCTTAAAAGATATGGCTAATTGTATGCTTCAATCTAAAGGACTTGGTCTCAATTTTTGGGCAGAAGCCATTAACTGTGCAAATTAAAATAGTAAACCGCACTCCTACTAAGATTTTAAAAAATATAACTCCAGAAGAAGATTGGAGCTCAATCAAACCAGATGTAAGTCACTTTCGTGTTTTTGGAAGTGATGATTGGGCCCATATTCCAGATGCGAAACATAAAGCCTTAGAACCTAAGAGTGAAAATGCATTTTTGTTGGATATTTTGAAGATGTCAAAGGATATAGACTTCTTCAACCAAAATCCAAAAATATAATCATTAGAAGAGATTTAAAATTTGATGAAAATATATCAGCCTGCGAGCCTAGTTCGGCGAGCATGCCACCTTTGGCCTACGAGCCTGATACGGCATATGTGCCCCCTCTCTCTCTCTCTTCTATTTTTAATAGCATTCCTTCTAGTTCAATGATGACAGCGACGATGACAATCCTCCACCTCTTGAAATTGTTCCTTATACTCCACCGCTTCCAAGATGGGTCCACTCTACTCGAGATGCAGCAGGTTCTCTTGTAGGTGACCCTGTCGATCAACGACGTACACGTTCTAAGTTCGAAAAAACCTCTTTCTTATTGGCTCAAGTTTCAGAAAAACTTGATCCAAAAACCTTTGAAGAAGCCTCCTATTAAAATTGGACAACTAGGTCCAAACTCCATGTTGTGATGCTCAGATGAAGATACCAATATTTTTATTGGGTTCCTCTTTCGGAGAGGTGTAAGATCGATATAAAATTGATCTTAATCTGATGAGCGGACATTTATTTTGAATTTATTTTTAATAATTTCAAATATGTGCAGGTCGGCCTTAAGGTTTTACACCCCAGCAGATGTGTCACACACTTAATGATGGATATATATATAGTCAACGTTGGAGATCATTTCACTCACTCTCATCACACACATCTTCTCTTCTGATTTAGTACGAGCTCCTTGGAGGCAAATTCGGTTCACACGTGGGAAAGAGGACAATTTATTGTAGCAAGGGTTGACCGAAAATTACTGTAACTCACCGCAGCTAGGGTTTCCACGCTAGTTTAACTAGCGTTGACTTTGGTCAACACATGGTCCAAAAGGGCTGAAATTTGGTGGAGAGTTCGATTTTGGAAGGCCATACTCATTGGCACAAAAACCGAGGTCAAAAGGTTGACCGAAGACTGAGTTGTGTTGACTTTATTGTTGCTGCCCTGTGTTGACTTTTTCTTGACAACGTTGACTTTTTGGGGTTGACTTTGAGTTGACTGGGTGACTGATTTGAGCGCTGTTGTGACACAAGCTAGGTTGGCCGACCAAGAAGACTTTGCTAGTTGAAGCATCCTGCTGACCGCCGTAACGCACCAACACATTCTTCTGTTTCTGGTTTGTCTTCTATAGATCCACTGGTATGTTCTATCAGCATTTTACTTGACTGTTTATGTGATTGCCGTAATAAAAGGTAAAGTTGCATCAAGCATAGAACATCTACTTAATTTACATGGTATCAGAGCTGAGGTGAAAACAAGCCCTATTTGTAGCAATCACCGAAGAGGATAATGGGTTCCACAAGCTATAGCTTCAAGGAGGATGACAAATTGACTGGGAAGGATGACTTCCATGCTTGGAAAATGATATTGGATCTCAAATTGGAAGACCAAGATGTCATGGACTATGTGCAGGGTAAAATCCAAAAACCTCCATCCATTGCTACTACTGCTACCAAAACAAAGTACAAGAAGGGGGAGATCAAAGCAAAGCTGATGATCAGGGAATCCATTCATAAAAGCCTGGTGTCCTACATCTCTGAGTTGGGCACATCCAAAGAGATGTATGATAAATTGATCCTCATGCTCAAGGCCAACAATGCGAATCAAGTACTATTCTTCAAGAATCAATTGAACAATCTGGAGAAAGGCAGGGATGAGTCTGTCCAATCATACTTTCTGAAGCGGACTGAAATCAGGAACAATCTACTAGCTATTGGGGAGACAATAGCTGATCGAGAGATGGTACTCACCGCACTTGGAGGGCTCTCATCTAAATGGCATGTGTTCAACACTACCATTCTAAATAATAATGTGATACCTGACTTTGATGAAGAAGTACTGTCAAGATGTGTTCAAGAAGAATCAAGAACGAAGGAGTATGGAAATAGAGGAAATGCTGCATACGCTACTCATTCTAGAAAGAAGAACTCTGGTGGTCCGAAGAATAAGGGGAAAGCAGGGGCCCAAGGAAAGAAGGGCAAGTGTTTCACTTGTCATAGGCCTGGTCACTATGCTAGAGAATGTCCTTTCAAGAAGGATTCTCCCGATGGTGATGACAAAAACAACAACCGGAGAAATGGCAATCAAAGGAACAGCAGGTTCAAGGGAAAAAGGAAGGCTTCCTCCAACGGAAATGATCAACCTTTCAAAAGGTCAAGAAACTCTAGGTATGAGGAATCACATGTTGTTGATAAAATAAATGAATACATTCTTGTATCTGCCCTCTCTGTTACATCCCCACCCGACACTATGGATGTCTGGTTGATAGATAGTGGTGCCTCAAGGCATATCACTGGGTTCAAGGAAGCACTTTCTGATATGATTGAGAAGGATACTAATCTGGAAATTATCCTTGGAGATAATGCCACATATCCCATGAAAGGGACAGGGATTGTGACCCTCCACTTGTCTCAAGGTCAAGTCCTTCACTTGCAGGATGTACTCTATGTACCAAATTTGAAGAAGAACCTTGTGTCTATATCGACCATGGAAGACAAAGGTTTCAATGTGGCATTCATTGATGGAAAGGTGCTCATGTGGAAGAAGAGCTTTAAGGAAGCTATCTCGATTGGGTTTAGAGTTGATACACTCTACCAGGTTGGAGGAAGTCTGTTGGGAGCAATGACATGTGATACTATTCGACAGACTAAACTATGGCACCGAAGGTTTGGACACCTTCACTACAAAGCCCTTCCCGAAGCAAGGAAGGTGGTGATAGGGATGCCCGAGTTTCCAAATAATCATGAAGGTGTATGTAAGGGTTGTGTCGAAGGAAAGCATACAAGGGGACCTTTCCCCTCTAGTGTCACAAAGACATCTGATGTCTTGGAATTGATCCATTCTGATCTATCTGGTATGCTGCCCGTGACATCCTTGGGAGGATGTTCATATTATATGACGTTCATAGATGACTTCTCTCACAAAACCTGGATATACTTCTTAAAGAAGAAGGATGAGGCTTTCATGTGGTTCCGTACATTCAAAGCCTTGGTGGAAAATATGACAGGGAAGAAGATCAAAATTTTGAGAACTGATAATGGCACTGAATATGAGACAAATGAGTTCAAGGACTTTTGCAAAGAAGCTAGCATTAAGAGGGAGACCACAACTGTCTATACTCCCGAGCAAAATGGTGTTGCTGAACGAAAGAACAGGACCAATGTGGAAGTTGCCCGTGCTGCATGTTGTGTGGCCGCCCGTATACATCTAGATTCTTGACCAAGGTTTGTCGAAGTTTCTATGGGGAGAAGCTGCGAACACTGCCGTGTACATACAAAACCGATGCCTGCATTCCGCTCTAGAATCCAAAACTCCCGAAGAGGTTTTCTCTGGTAAGAAACCTAATGTCTCACATTTTAGAATTTTTGGATGTACCATCTACTTTCATGTGCCGAAAGAAAAGAGGAGCAAGTTGGATGCTTCTAGGAAGAAAGGAATGTTTGTGGGCTATAGTGAAACTTGGAAAGCCTATAGAGTCTATGTGCCTGTTCAAAGGGAAGTGGAGATATGCCACGATGTCACCTTTGACGAAGATACTTCCCTGAGGAAAGTAGTCAACCTTCCAAGATCTGAGGAAGATAATGAAGCAAGGCCTGGCAATCAAGAGGAACCGAAGAATGAAACAATGCTTGATGTTGAAGGACTGATGGATCCAATTGATCCACCTCCTTCACTAGGAAAGAGACCATCATGGCTCAGGGACACTCTCGAGGATGCTGAGGGACATGCTGCCCCAAGGGGGACATTCCGTGAAAGCAAGAAGCCGAATAGATACCAAGGGTATCTAGCAGCCATGAGTACTATTGTACAATCCGATCCTGGATCCTTTGAGGAAGCCGTAAAGCATCAAATCTGGAAGGATGCTATGCACGAAGAGTATGAGTCCATTATGAATAATGATGTCTGGGATGTGATTCCAAGACCAAAGGACAAAGCAGTTGTCACCTCGAAATGGCTCTACAAGATCAAGCATGGATCTAATGGAAGTGTTTAAAAGTTCAAGGCAAGATTCGTTGCCCGTGGCTTCTCTCAAAAGGAAGGCATAGATTATGATGACATATTTGCAGTTGTGGCCCGATATACCACCATTCGATCTATTATAGCCCTTGCTGCTACACAAGGATGGAGTCTTCATTAGATGGATGTGAAATATGTGGAGCAACCTCTGGGGTTCGAAGTCCAGGATCGGGACACCCATGTCTGCAGGTTGAAGAAGGCCCTCTATGGGTTAAAGCAAGCACCCAGAGCTTGGTATAAGAGGATAGATAGCTACTTGATGAAGCTGGGCTTCACTCAAAGTAGTGCTGATCTGAGCCTTTACTTCAAGGTTGTCAAGGGAAAACCTCTCATCCTGGTGCTGTATGTGGATGACCTCTTCCTGACAGGTGTTGACCCTCTCATTCATCAGTGCAAGAGGGAGCTCGTTGCTGAGTTTGAGATAAAGGACCTAGGACTGATGCACTACTTCCTAGACCTGGAGGTCTGGCAGAGACCTGGCGAAATTTTCTTTTCTCAAGGAAAATACATTGTGAAGCTTCTGGAAAAATTTGGTATGGTGGACTGCAAGTCTGTGTCAACACCAATGGAACTCAACTTCAAGAAGTTGAGTGGCAGCGCTGCTGGGCCCATATTGTCAAATCCTACTGAGTATCGTCAACTCGTAGGGGCCCCGATGTTCTTAGTGAACACCCGTCCAAATATATGTTTTGCAGTGAACACTTTGAGTCAACAGATGGTTGAGCCTCATCACTTTCACTGGGTTGGTGCCAGGAATCTTCTGAGATACCTTCGAGGCACGATAAACCATGGGCTGAGATACACTGCCGGGAGCGTGACACTCCTTGGATAGATTGATGCCGATTGGGCTGGCAGTGTGGTGGATCGTAAGAGCACATTGGGATGCTGCTTCAATCTTGGTTCTGCTTCGATCTCATGGATGAGCAGGAAGCAGAAGTCGGTGGCTTTGAGCACCGCGGAGGCCGAATACATTGCTGCTAGTATGGCCTGTTGTGAAGCAGTTTGGTTGCGGAAGCTCTTTAGTGAGTTGTTCGGACATGTGCTAGATACCACTGTGATACTCTGTGATAATCAGAGTGGGATTCGTATGACTGAGAATCCTGTGTTCCACGACCGATCCAAGCATATTGATATCAGGTACCACTTTATCCGGGATATGGTACAGCGAGGCGCCGTAAGGCTCGATCATGTAGGAACTGATGAGCAGGTCGCGGATATTCTCACTAAGCCCCTGGGGAAGGTCAAGTTCCTAACCTTCCGTGAGAGTCTTGGTGTCGTGGAAAGACCCTATGATGTGGGTTCTGTTGGACGATGAGCTCTGGGAGCTCTGGGGGGCTTTGGGGATAGCTTCTCGGAGCTATAAGCACTCATAATGCTTCTGCCCCACCTTTGTGATTATTGAGCTGGTTCGCCTCTCATTTATCTGTGCCCCGTATGCATCCTACCCATTGAGTTCAGGGCTCATGGGAAGTACCTCTCATTTGGCCAATAAGGTGGGAAAAGCTAGAGACTAGTAGCAAAGACTAATGGACGCATCAGAGATTGTCGTACTCTCTATCTAGGATGGCACGATCCAACCACTTGATCTGGGATCAAGTATAGTAAGGTTTCAAACCTCCAACTGACTTCAAGTCAGGTAAACCAACTTCGGGTTGGTATGAGACTCTTTGTGAGTCTGATAGAGGTTTCGGACCTCTGGGCTGAATTTGTCAGCCGAGGGATGATGTCTTTGTGACTGACCCACTTCTATTTTGAAATAAAGAGGCCAGCAAAGCAAGTTACAGCGGGATGACGCACGATGTTTGTTTGCACAGGTGGATGGAGTTCTCCCTAGTTGAGAGGAAGTGTTAAAATTGGATAACTAGGTCCAAACTCAATGTTGTGATGCTCAGATGAAGATACCAATATTTTTATTGGGTTCCTCTTTCGGAGAGGTGTAAGATTGATATAAAATTGATCTTAATCTAATGAGCGGAACATTTATTTTGAATTTATTTTTAATAATTTCAAATATGTGCAGGTCGGCCTTAAGGTTTTACCCCCCCAGCAGATGTGTCACACACCTCAATGATGGATATATATAGAGTCAACGTTGGAGATCATTTCACTCACTCTCATCACACATCTTCTCTTCTGATTTAGTACGAGCTCCTTGGAAGCAAATTCGGTTCACACGTGGGAAAGAGGACGATTTACTGCAGCAAGGGTTTATCGAAATTCACTGCAGCTCACCGCAACTAGGGTTTCCACGCTAGTTTGACCAGCGTTGACTTTGGTCAACGCATGGTCCAAAAGCGCTGAAATTTGGTGGAGAGTTCGATTTTGGAAGGTCGTACTCATTGGCACAAAAACCGAGGTCAAAAGGTTGACCAAAGACTGAGGTGCGTTGACTTTATTGTTGCTGCCTTGCGTTGACTTTTTCTGGACAGCGTTGACTTTTTCTGGGGTTGATTTTGAGTTGACCGGGTGACTGATTTGAGGGTTGTTGTGACACAAGTTGGGTTGGCCAACCAAGAAGACATTGCTGGTTGAAGCATCCTACTGACCGCCGTAACGCACCAACACATTCTTTTGTTTCTGGTTTGTCTTCTATAGATCCACTGGTATGTTCTATCAACATTTTACTTGACTGTTTATGTGATTGTTGTAATAAAAGGTAAAGTTGCATCAAGCATAGAACATCTATATAAATTTACACCTCCGATCATCCAGATTGGGATGAAGCTATGAATGAAGAGTATCGTTCCTTATTGGCAAACGATACTTGGGATCTTGTTCCTCTTCCAAAAGGAAGAAAACTTGTCAGATGCAGATGGGTTTACAAAACAAATTTTGGACCAGATGGAAAAGTGGATAGACATAAAGTTCATCTTGTCACTAAAGGTTTTTCACAAGTTGAAAGCATTGACTATACTGAAACCTTCTCCCCTGTTGCAAAATGAATTCTATCTGCCTTGTTCTTTCCCTTGTTGCCTCCTTTAAATGGGAATTCCATCAAATGGATGTTAAATCCGCCTTCTTACATGGAGATTTACATGAAGAAATCTACATGGAACGACTCTAGCCTTGTTTGTCGCCTTGGGAAGTCTCTCTATGGTCTCAAACAAGCTCCTCGCGCTTGGTATGCGAAAATGGATAGATTTCTATTAGATGATGGCTTTTCTAGGTGTCATTCTGACAACACTATCTACACCAAGAAAGTGGGTAAGTCCTTCACCATCCTTGTTCTTTATGTTGATGATCTCATCCTTACTGGTAGTGATCCAAACCATATAAACCATGTGAAGTCTAGCCTCAAAAAGAAGTTTGAAATGACAGACTTAGGACACTTGCATTATTTCCTTAGTCTTCAAGTCTTGCAATCCAAGGAAGGCATTACCCTCTCTCAGTCCACGTATGCCTGTGATCTTCTACACCACTTTCACATGGAGCGCCAAGCCGCCCCTTCTCCCTTTCAGTCTGGAGTCAAGCTTTCAGTCACTTGTACTTCCCCTGAAGTTGATGCTACCTTATACCGTCAACTTGTTGGTAAACTTCTGTATCTAACCCATACCTGTCCTGACCTTTCCTTTGTCGTTGGTCTTGTTGCTCGGTTTATGCACCAACCTCATGAAAGTCACTGGAAAGCAGCTAAAAGAATCCTTCGATATATTCGAGGTACAGTTCAGTTCGAGATTCATTATAGTGCAGGCGAATCTCCATTGTGGTCGGGTTCTTAAGTTGATTGGGTACAGTGACCACAATCGAAAGTCTGCAGGATATGTATTCACTCTTGGTTCGGGACCCTGTTACTTGGCCTGTAAAACACGAGTGCTCTCTCTTTTCTTCGGCGAGAAGCGGTGTCGTGGTGCAGTTGAAGCCAGTAAGGAAGCCATGTGGCTTCGTCAGATCCTGTCTGAATTTGGTCTTCATCAGCAGCATCCAACTACACTTTGGTGTGATATTCAGAGTGCCATTAAGCTATGTAAAGATCCAGTTCATCATCAACGTATGAAACACATTGAACTCCACATACACTTCATCAGAAAGCTCATTCATGATCGTGTTCTTGAAGTGCAGTATTGTCCAACCAATGATCAAGTAGTCGATATCTTTACAAAGGCTCTCACAGAAGCGAAGTTTACCAAACTTCGAACCATGCTTGGAGTTCAGGAAAGTTGTCATTAAGGAGGGATAGGCTCTAATGCCTCCTTCCTTCTCCTATTGTGTCACCTTTGTAAATCCTTCAATCCTATCCCAATTTGTTCTTCAGGGGGGATGTTAGGATATTTCGACACATAGGAAATAGGCTCCTTTTGTGTCACCTTTGTAAATCCTTCAATCCTATCCCAAGTTGTTCTTCAGGGGGGATGTTAGGATATTCCAACACATAGGAAATTGTTAACAATAACTTATTCTAGTATAGAGTTAGGTAAAGTGTGTTTCTTTACCATGTACATTTGAAACTTATAATCCGACGGTCACAATTTGTAGTGATCCGACGGTTATCACTCACCTCGGTATTAATGACACTTGATCCGTGGCTTAACACCCAATTGGTCCATGATCTCTATTTAAAGAGCATGGAGAGTCATTTGTCCGGTAACCGTTTATGAGAGAAACATATGTAACTTTTCTTTTGATATTAATAAATTGCCTGAAGTGGCCGCGTTGGCTCAGGCCATGGACTGTTTCCCTCTTTGAGGGTTTTAACCATGTGATTATACTAGTGTACTGATTTGTGATCTATTTGTGAACGGTGACCTTTGGTTCTTGATCTACGGAACTTACCCTGTAAATTCTTACATAGGAAACGCCCTAGGTCAATATCCGACAACAGATCCCTATCGGGAGTACCGGGGACTTTACACACATGGCAGAATATGTGTTGAAATAGATATAAGTAAAGGGTTGCCTAATCAAATCAATCTCAAGATCGGTGATTTCCTGTGGACACAAATTCTGGATTATGAGAACACTGCCTTCCGTTGCCACCATTGTCACCAAACAGGGCATCTTCAGAACACCTGCCCCTCGCTTCTTGACAAAAAAAGCAAAACATCTGGAAATCAAAACCCAAAAGATGGATACCTTGTTATCCGCCTCCAGTAGATGACATTGAACCCTCGAGCTTAGATGAAGAAGAGATTGATGCAGAAATAGAGCAGGCAAAGCAGATGAAAGACCCCTCCTCCGAGGTCCGTGAGGGTCCCCCTGTCACTACGACCACTCAGAAACGTACCCATGAGTCCTCCTCTTTCGACACAGATAAGGAGACTCCTCCTACAGTCAACAACAGTCTACAAGTGGTTCTAGCCCATCCACACCAAGTTGGATGGGTCAAAGTCAACAAAAAGAAAGGGAAAAAATTTCGCATGAAGGATTCTGCCCAATCTGGGTAGAACCCAGCTTCTATCTTCTTTAGTCTCTAAGTCTCGCTTCTCTGCTCTTCTGTTTGTTTCATGTTCGCTCTTCGGAACCGAGTTTGATAGTTTGTCATTTCCAGTTGGCCCGCTTCTTGCCTCTCTTGATTGTAATCTCTTCTAGTTCCATATGATCGCTTAATAGAATTAGTCTTATTCAAAAAAAAAAATGGACAAAGGTTTTTTTATTTTCCCTTTTTTTAAACTTTATTATTATTTTTTTTTATTCTTTAAAAATGGCCAAGGGCTTCTGACAAAATCAGCAATGGAGAAACTCCAAAAACTTATATAGCGAAACACTTTCAATTTCACAACAACAAAGTTGCCGCAAGGTTGATGGCCAAAGGTCGGATCAAACTGTCTTTGTGCAGCAGTTGAATGGTCAAAGGATCAAACAGCGCTGATACCAATGTAACGAAGAAAGTTCATATATCCAAAGAATTGCTTTGATACCAATGTTACGAACAAGGTTCGTGCTCTGTAATAATCTTTACAACACTTCGAAGACAAAGACATCCATTGTAGGACAAGTAATTATATATACGAATATTTGAATACAAGTGAGATAATTACAATAAGGGTGAGGGTCTTCTTATACACCTAGGAAAGTACCTCTTCACAGACGGTCATGTCCTTAGAGACATGCCTCTTCAATACTAATTACTAGTTAATTAATCATTATTGCAGTTATAATTATTATTTATATTTATATTATTTTATATATATTTTATTCGTAACATTCTTCTTCATTTGGATTAGATCTTGTTGAAGCTTGGAAGTTACAGTTAGTACTCCTTAATTGTATTAACAAAAAAAAAAGGAAAATGAAAAATATACATTTGAATTTAAGTCGGCTCCAAATAAAAGAGGGAAAGTCAAATTTTGAAATTCAAAATTTTGCCTCCAAAAATTTGTCAAGTTGGCCCAGCTAAGGGGCACACCTATTCGAGCCCATTCATCCACTATATATTGTCATTTGTCCTCCTCCACTGGCATCAATTCGGATCACAAAAACATTAAATCTTCTATTCATCCATATCAAGGAAAGACAGGAGAAGCATACCAAAATTTGACCAAGTCTTTCCAGCATTGACCAAGCATCTTTTATTTCTCTTTTGACCTCGCACGTGTGGGCTGTAGACCAAACTTTTCTGAGGTTTTGTGTGCAGCAGACCAAAATTCTATGGGAAGTGTGCAGGAGGCCGAAATTCGGCCTATTTGACCTGAGTTGACCAGTTGTTATAGGAGGTCGAAAATATCTTTGTTTCACCAGGTTTGACCGAGGCTTATTTACTAGTCAGTTTGACTTTATTTGAATGAAAAAATCAGATTGTATCTCTTGTTGAATTGGAAAATTCCTCTAAGAAAAGGTTGCTAGGTTTTTTTTCGTAGTTGGGGTTTTTTTTCCAAGGGTAAAATTTTGTGTCTCGTGTTTGGGTGTCTCTTGTGTTTGGGTGTCTCTTCATGATCCTACTGTCATTATTGTATTACTGTTGATATTTTCTATGTATAATTGCTTAATGATGAATGTGACACAAGAAGGATTAATCAAAATCATTGGAAGTAATTATGAGATTAGAAAGTCTTGAAAATCAACATGGTATCAGAGGATAGTTAAAGAGCATCCATTTAAGACACCAATGAAGGAGTATACGGAGTTTGTTCTGTCCTAAAAGAAAGCGGGTTGCAGCCCTAGAAGGAGGCCTAAAGGCCTCAGGTTGACATATTGCACCGAGGTGGTAAGAATAGGCCTTAAGGAGTAGGCCACAGGTCAGAGAGGGAGGGCTGAGAGGCCTCAAAGGACTGAAAGCAGGACCAAGTTACCTCAAGCCTAAGAAAAGACCAGCAAAGGTGCCTTAGGGTCTGATATTCATGGAAGAAGGGCTGGCCTAGCCCTAGGAATCTTTAGGACCGAATTGATTCTAAAAGTTTGTGCCCAAGTACTGGCTCAACACAACAAGAATCTGGTCTGGCTCAACCAACTAGGCTCCAAACACCTTGCTCCAAGGTGTTGAGCCAGACCAGCCCAAGCAACTAGGCTCCAAACACCTTGCTCCTCCAGCTCTACGCCAATACTCTCTCTCCAAGAACAAAAAGTTGAGGCCCCATCTAGGCAGTCCTCAAACCTCAACTCCAGATACGCCATGCTCCTATTCAAACTGTTCAGGAAAACCCTATCATTGTGTTGTTTCAGGAAAACTCTAGCGTTGGTCCAATTAGCAAACTGCACCTTTGCTCTCTTTAACCTGCTCCTGTGGAAGTAAACACTGCTTCTGGTCTTCAATCAGAAGCTGAACTTTGATACCATGTTAGATTTTAAATACCCAGCAACTAATTTAGTGAATTTGCAACAATGAAAGAAACTGAAACTGAAACCTTCAAATGCATTTACCAAACATACTTAGTATTCTAACCTAGCATGCACAACGGAAAGTAAAATCTAAAGACAATAACACTATAAAACACAATGACACCAGAGATACCAAGGAAACCCCAACTGGGGAAAACCTGCAATATGTGTGTTCTTATATCTTCTTTAGTAATTGCTCTTTCAGAAAATTACAATGAGGGGGGAAACACTTCCCTTTCACTCAACAACCTCTGAAATTCACCCAATGCCCTCTTGGATTGCACCTTTCCCAATCTACCTGCCCTTCCCGCACGCTATACGGAATTCGTACTGTCCTATGCCTGGCCTTTCTGAGCAGATAGACTCGGCCTAGGAGAAGGAAATGCTTGGCTAGTAAATCTGAAGGTCGAATGGCCTCTTTTTTGTGTCCTCTCTACGCTGGACTGAGTCCCTAATCGTTGAGCACACTCACTAAAAAAATGTTGGGCAGAACACACACTTTTGATGCACTAAATCGATGTCACCACTAGTTGCTTCATCTCCTCTTTATAAGTCGACTTGAGCCTCACCTAGTAAACTAGTAAACTCAATGGCTGAAATTTACTTTAATTGTAAGGCTGAGATCTCTTTATAATTTGTCTCAGGAAAAATATTTTTTTCTTAAGTCAATACATAGGAAATAACTAAAATTTGCAATAGTGGAAATTTGTGGGTCCCTTTGCTAGTCTAGGCATCATAGACTAGACAAATCCCTTGCTCTCTATCCCCATTCAACAACAAAAATATTTTGACGGGAATTTTTCCATTAGGTGTTGTCCGTCATACGAGAATGATACCATACTGGGATTTTATTTAATCATTCTTCCGAGATTAGTTGATTGTCTATATCCCAATAGGTTGACTCTCTGATAGCATTAAGTGACAAGAAGTTATCCGTCAAATGTTGTCAAACTTATCCACAACAGTCGATGGTCGATGCCTAACCACGCGATACGGTTTTGCTAGGACGTGGTTCCACCAACACCCGCTCAGTGTCAGCCTGCTACAATGATAATGACATTATGCTTGCTAGCATAGAAATGAAGTTATGCTCTCCCACTGCCTACCACTCCCTACAGCATAAGCATATATGAACTAAAATAGCCTAGGTTGGGTTTATAAAGCAGAAAGGTGACAGCTCTGTGCCAAGCCTCCTGAGCTCTAAAGGCAACTTACCGCCCAAGGGCCTAATACCCGAATTCTCAGTTTTTGTGAACAAGATAACCAGCGTATGCACTGGATAAGCTAGGTATACTCATAAGTTTGGAAATCAATTGATTTAACATAAACAAATAATTTTCCTTTCACCACGTATTTTGTATTGATAATGTAATTTGTTGCTAATATATATTGCACTCGGTGCCATTTTGATATATTCACCTTTACATGGTATATAGATGAGCAAACTTTGCATATTTTGTCTTTATTGGTTTGGAATCATGGTTTTAAATATTAAAAATAGTTTTTTCATTAAAAATTAACTATTTCATGTATTTTTTTAAGACCGTTTCATTGAGATCTGACCAATCCCCGTTTGACCGGTTTCGGTTTGAAACCCGATTTGATAGGTGGATCGATCGGATCACCGGTTCCAATTTTGAATACTATGAGTATAGCCCTATGATAGCTGCCCACATTGCCTAACCAGTCCTCTTCCCGGACAAGTGAGGTATGACGAGTTGAAAAGTGTAACTAGGATCGGTTTTCATATTGACTACGTAATTATGTATTTATGTAAAGAAGAAGACAAAGATAATAAAACATATTTTTTGTTATACTTGCTTCATGGGTTTCATGAGCAAGATTTTTATTATAAGTCAATAGACTTCTTCTTGATGTCTATTAGGGTTTGTCTTCTGATAAATATAATTAAGAGTCATGTATATGAAGTGGCTAGTCTAAAGAGAACGTTCCAAGCCTTGTCATAAAACTGTGGAGGAAAGGCTTATATCAGCCCTCATTCAACGCTGGAAGATAAGCTTCTATACGCTGTGAACTAGTCTGCCTACATGCTGGATGATTGGTCGGTCTAAAGACAGGATATGTGCACTATATATACCAAAGAAACTGTGGTTAATTTGACCACCAAGTAATGTGAATCTCTCTGTAATATAACAGTGTTTATGCAGACTTGAGATCATGGAAAAATGTGAGTCTAATACAGAGACAGATGCAGACATAGCTGTGATCAAGTGCAGGTTCAAGAACAGAAAATTGCGGATACATCTGTGATCAAGTGCAGTCTTCAGGAAGGGTATAAGTGCGGGCTAAAGGACAGAGAGATGTGGATTTGTTGTGCAATGAAGTCTGGATTATATACGAAGTTAAAGCAACGTTCAAGCATGTTAAGTACTGAGGTAAAATGTGGAACTGTATGGAGAAGTTCCTGTCGATTACTCTGAAGCAGTGATTACGGACCAGTGTGAAGAAGCTGCAGATCCAGTGAAGGAGTTGTGGATTAGTATGGAAGGAACCTGTATGCATAACTGTAACTTACCCATAATGATGTGCACTCGGAAGTGAGAGAATAGAAGGAAGGTAAATCTGTGAGATTTACCTTCATATCTTCAGTACACAAATGGAAAAGTAATATATCTCAAGTGAATATGAAACAAGAAGGAGTGTATTGATAAACAAAGACTAAATTAAGGAAGATAAAGTTAGAGACCGAGTTCTCTAGTGTTGGAGGAGATCAGTGCAAGCTGGTGCAGAAATGAATGATCAGCGTTGAAGGTAGATAAAAAAGCAGTGACAAGGTCTTGGAGACATTCATAGGTCAACGGTTTGAGTCTTGGTCATGGTACTTGTCATTTGAAGATCTAAAAGAAGAATTCCTTATGGGTTTTCCTCTCCAAGAGGGAGAGGTTTTGCCCTGGCTCGAAGAGCCTAATTTTGTGTCTCTTGTATTTTTGGTAATTGACTTGATGAAAAACTAAATTAGCTAAGAAGAGAAGACATAAGTAACTCAAGTAAGCTCACAAGTAATTATCAAGAGGAGAATTTATTAATCACCAACCCTCTAAATTCTCAACATGATGCAGTTCTTGAATACCTTAAGGATATGATTCTTCTGGCTTTCGCATCTTTCTTTTGTGGTGAGCTAGTTGTTGAGGGTTAGTGGGTTGGGTTGGTGGACTGTCCACGAACTTCCAAATGCCTTGCTCCTCTAGCACTGCACTACACCAATCCTCTCCCTCCAAGAACATAAATTTGAGGCCGCATCTAGGCGATCCTCAAACCTCAACCCCATATACATCATGCTCCTATTCAAACTGCTAAGAAAAACCCTAACATTGAGTTGTTTCAAGCAATGTTATCAGAATCGAACCGGTTCTAAAAAATCGGTCGGTCTGACCGATTTGGAGACAAAACCGGTCTGAACCGGAAATGTCCAGTTCAGTACCAAACCGGTCCGAACCGGTCCGGTGACCGGTTCCATGTGGGCCCACGGCCGCGCGGCCAAGGCATAACGTCTCTCTAAATTCTCTCTTTGTTTTATATTCAAATAATTTAATAATAGGTTTCATACAAAGTGTTTATGAAAATATCCAAACAAAAAATTCAAAATTGGGTACATATTCAAGAGGGATATTACAATTTGACCGAAGCAAGGGTTCAGTGCCTCTCCCTGCCTAAGGAAGCCTCAAATAACTACAAATTGTTGAAAATGTCGATAGCTTGCAAACCTTCAAAGAAATCGAGTTGCAAACACATCAAACCTTTATTCCTTTGTAAATAATGTCGAAGGAGAGGCCAATGTTTATTCCTTTATATTACTCATCTTGTTATAGTTCTGTCTCTGATTTCTTCTCCATTATTCTTATAAGTAGATTGATTATTTTGACCTGCCTCCTTGAATTGACAAAGAGTTGTGAAGAAATTTTGGTTGCCAAAGGTTAAATGATCAGGAAACAGTGCTAACAAATCTCTTACACCAGATTGATTAGCTTACCATGCAGGTTTGAAGTCTTTGATTGGGGAAAAGGCTAGAATCCATTCACCTCTAGATTTTGGATACCTCTACTTTTATTTCTTGGATGGAGTATTTGTTTCTCATGCCGAATTGAAATCCTTTATGCATCGAATGATATTTCAAATCTTGACTAACAAGAACAATTTAGATGATGTGTGAGGGTTTCTATGATAGTTTGCGAGAAAAAGTCAAGGAAGGAGAATTTTACAATCACAAGTTATTGATCAGTCCTGGTTATTTCTTTGATGATATACCAAAGCTTTGTTTAACACATATTGTTGTGCAAGTATGAATGGATTGGTAAGATTTCATGTATACGTGTGGTTATCGAATCTAAGTTCTTCTCCATTCATATGGATGTTTTCAAGCTTTGTTTTGAAAGTTGATCCATGTGCTTTTCCATTTGCCAAATATAAGCGCATACTCCTACAAAATAAAGCTTGAAGGGAAATTACTTATGCATGCATCTGTTTTCATTGAATGGAAATTTATAGTGGGTCAATTCCCTCTCCTTGCACCTTCAACAAACTAATTGCCATGATTAATATGGATGTACGATGTACGTGAATATATCTAGTTTTTCTCTAAAATATGAATATTTTATGTGTTTTTGGTAAACCAGTTTTTTTTCCGGTTTCGACTGGTTCTCAGTCCACAAGGTTTTCTGGATCAATAACCGGTTCGGTTCCGATAACATTGGTTTTAGGAAAACCCTAGCGCTGGTCTGACTAGTAAACTGCACTTTTTCTCTCTTTAACCTGCTCCTGAGAAAGTAAACATTACTTCTGGTCTTCAATCACACCTGAGCTCAGATACCATGTTAGATTTTAAAAACCCAACAACTAATTTAGTGCATTGCAACAATGAAAGAAATTGATACTGAAACCTTCAAATGCATTCACCAGACATACTGAGTATTCTAACCTAACATTCACAACGTAAAGTAAAATATGAAGACAATAACACTACAAAACACAATGACCACAGAGATATCCACGAAACCCCAACTGGGGAAAACCTGCAATGTGTGTGTTCTTATTTCTTCTTCAACAATTGCTCTTTCAGAAAATTACAATGACGACAGAAAAACTTCCCTTTCATTCAACAACCTCTGAAATTCACCCAACGCCTTTCTAGATTGTGCCTTGCCCAATCGGCCTATCCTTCACGCACATTGTACAAAATTCATATGATCCTCTGCCTAACCCTTCAAAGCAGATAGACTCGTCCTGGAAGAACGAAAGGCTTGGATAGAAAATCTAAGGGTTGAACGACCTCTTTTTCTTGTCTTATCTACACTAGATTGAATGCCCTAATCGTTGAACACACTCACTAAAAAAAAATGTTGAGAAGAACACACACTTTTGATGCACTAAATCGATGTCACCACTAGCTGCTTCATCTCCTCCTTATAAGTCGACCTGGGCCCCACCTAGTAAACTCAATGGCTAAGATTTACTTTAATTGTAAGGTTGAGATCTCTTTATAATTTGACTTACGAAAAATATTTTTTTCCTAAGCCGATACATAGGAAATAATTAAAATATGTGATAGTGGAAATATGTGGGTCCCTCTGTTAGTCTAGGCATCATAAGACTAGACAAAACCCTTGCTCTCTATCCCCATTCAACAAAAAAACAGTTGTGACCGGAATTTTTTCATTGGGAGTTGTCCATCATACCAGAATGATATCATACTAGAATTTTGTTTAATCATTCTTCTGAGATCAGTTGATTATCAATATCCCAAAAGTTTGACTCTCTGATCCTGTTAAGTGACGAGAAGTTATCCATCGAATGTAGTCCATTACACCAAAACAAAACTGAAGTGTCATTTGTTAAAACTTCTGAAAGTCCAATATTCCTCAAACTTACCCGCTACAATCGATCGTTGATGGTCGGTGCCTAATCATGCAGCACGATTCTACTAGGGTGTGGTTCCACCAACACTCACTCAACGTCAACTTGCTACAATAGAAATGAATTTATGCTTGCTAGCATAGAAATGAAGTTATGCTCTTCCACTGCCTACCGCTCTCTGCAGCATAAGCATATATGAACTAAAATAGCCTAGGTTGGGTTTACAAAGCAGAAAGGTGACAACTTTGTGCCAAGCCTCTTGAGGTCTTAAGGCAACTTACCGCCCAAGGGCCTGATACCCGAATTCTCAGTTTCTGTGAACAAGATAACCAACGTAGGCACTGGTTAAACTAGGTATACTCATAAGTTTGGAAATCAATCAATTTAACATAAACAAATAATCTCCCATTCACCATGTACGTAATAATGCTTGGCATGTTCGAGGCATACCTTGAAATTCATGAACATACAAGATATCATTCTAATCACGAGCATAATCGTGAGCCTCGCAACTCAAGGGTTCAATTACATTTACAAACACACAAGATCATTCGCCATTTACAATACAACAAGATTCATCATAATCCATAAGACAATATACATAAGCACTTTACACTAATTTGTGTTTTCAAAGATGGTTGGCAACTGAAAGAGGGACTTCAATTCTCCACCCAACCATAGGCCAGCCACACTGCAGTTGACCACCCCTGAGCCAAATCCAAATTCTGAGAGGATGAATATTAAAGAAAATTCACACCCAAGGCTTAGTCACATACCCAGAATAAGGGATCCACTGTCCAAGTGGTTTATCAACCTCCCTCCAACAGTAAGCACCATAGTGATTCACTTACGCTCTGGGTTAAAAACACAGAGCTTTGCAAAAGATCAAATGGTTTATATCTCAATTCCTGGAGATGAAATCAATTGCTTTTGGTGGTTCATTAGTTTCCTATTCATGGCAAGCACTGCAAGGGTCTAGAACCCACTATCTATGTGGTTTATCAGCCTCACGACAAGCACCACAGTGGCTCAAATTTCCCTACCCCGGTGTTTTATCTGCAAGGCAACAAGCACCGTGTGGTTTATTAACGTCACAGCAAGCACCACACTGATCCAATTTCCCCACCGATCCTCTATGCTTTAACACATCATCCAATGGCCTCCATACAGGAGATGTAGGGAATATCACCCTGACTTTTGAACACTAGCTCTCAAACAATCCGGTCTTGCAAATTCATTCCATTTGTTCAGGAGCTTCCTTGCTTTTCTCTACAAGGTTGCTTCATCTCCTTCTATGTGTTTGCCATTGTCTTGCTTCTTTGCTTCACTTCTTCAGCCATTCCCCAACTCTCAAACAGTCTAACTCACTTTGTCTCTTCCTTCTCACCTCTCGCATTTTGGTCCGCAGCTTTTGTAGGGGGATAGGGATAAGCATTGTCCTTCTCCCAGGCTACCCACTACAAAAATTCCCTGCCTGTCAACGCAGGCCAATTCGAGTTCAGGCGACACTCCTCATACTTAAATGAGGTCGGCATGGACCTACTCACAACATGCCATAGGAAAACCAAACAAGCACGCAACAAGCCCTCAACAAGCACGCAACAGCCTTTCATAGGCCTCCCCCTCAAAGCTTTGGATCTGTATGTCCCTCACTTCAGCTAGTCATCAATTTATTTTCACTTAAACTTACAAATGTCTATAATTCACATAGTTATATTTACATACACATGGTGCTATGAAAAAGGGTTGTTACAGTGGTGACACAATTCCTTGACGATATGTCATGGGTTTATAGGCATTGGCTTATAAATTGGGCTAGAGTTTAACATTTGATCCGGTGGAAATATGAGTTGAGGTTTAGCTCCCAACCAATTTCCAGTTAAAGAAAGGACCTTCGACAACAATCAGAAGAGATTGAGGGCAAAAGACGTTGATGGGAGCTAAGGAACAAATGTAGTCAGCATCAAGTGGTATCAAAGCAGGTTAAAACTTAAACCTGCATGTTTGAAAGGGAAAATGCAAATCTATTGATGTTGAAAACATTTTGTTCAATCTGTGTTAAAATCAGTTTAGCCGTCATATCTGCAGGATGTCCATCCAATCATTGTTTTATAGGGAGATGTCATTAAGAAGGAGCCATCACTGAAGTGCCAAATGCATCTTATAACAGATCGTGACTTTCAGTACACCCCTTTTTTCACAAAAGAGATTTATCATTTTCCAGTGTTGGCATCATTCAGATTTCATCATTAGTCGACAGTTTGTTAAAGATGTAAACCCATTCTGCATGTTTATAATGTAAATGATCTTAGTAAGACAATCATGTATTTAACAACTTAGGTAAGCCTAGTATTTTGGTGACGATTTCTATCCTAGGAGGTTTTTCGTCTCACTAATTCATCTGTCTCTAGACACAAATGATCAACGGAGTTTTTCCCTCCAACCTCACCCCAAAGCTAGGGTGGATCTTGTGGTCAAGATATTAAGTGAGTCCTAGTGTTTTTTATCGAGTCTTTGTAAAAGTAATTTGGGAATGATCCTAGCTAATTGGCTAGATTATTTTATTACAAGTCACTTGATCTGCTGGATTATAGTTTGTGTCGCAGAAATGGGTATTTTTTTAGGGTCTATATCAAACGAGTTCCCCCCCTTCATGTATTAAAATGTAAAATCTTTATGTAAAAAATATTTAGTGCATGGTACCTCATAATTAGACACCATGGCTAAGTATTAGAGAGTTGGAAAAATAATTAATCCCCTCATAAGTCAATTAATTAAATTTTCTAGCTAAATTAAATTAAAATCCTAAGCTAGAAATTTAATTAATTTTATGTCCTAGGTAAATTTAAATTCTCCAAAGGCAAAATTCGTATCCCCGCTCCCGCGTTTCCCCGTTCCAAAAACTCGGTGGAACATTGTTATTCTATTTCTCTACTTGGTTTGACGGTTGATCTAGTGTTTGCATAAGATCTCTAAGGTTTTCATTGAGCGTTTGGGGATAGTCCTCGGTTCGAACAACCAACTCTCAACATATATTTTCTGAAGAGCGTACCTCATACTAACTTCAAGATTTATCTAAAGATTAAATTTTTATGCATGAAGTTTTTGGGCAAGTATCTCTCTAAAAAACCAAAATCTTTTAAATATATTGTGCTAAATAGTTAGTTCTAACCAGAAAGAGTCTCAAATCTACAGATCTAGGAACGGAGTTGGACTCATACTCCTCAGATCTGATAGATCTGTAACTTATTTGTATAGATCTGTGATTTACTTAAGTAGATCGGAAGTTTTGTAACATAATTTTGAATTTTAACACTTGGGTTTTTGAAATTTTCTCTATTTTTGTACATATTGAATATTGGGTTTTTATTTTTTCACTTGTGCAAGAATAGATATGATAAATCAGCCAAGGAAATCTTAAAATCTAAGCCAGATCTAGACCCTGGAGGGCAAGATCTGGACTCAATATTTGTTGCAGATGAGATCAAGTAGCAGAAGAACTAAAGGCCCATGAGGGTAAGATCTAGTCTCTAGAAAATTTTGTTGGGTCAGCCACTGAAAATTTTGCAGGTAATTTCAGATTTAAGGGAAGAAATTGGCATTAGAGACTTCAAAAACCCTAGACATCTAGGGTTTTGAAGCTATTTTTGCAGGATTTTGGTCTCCAAAATTCTGATTCAAGTGGCAACATTATCCCAAAATTTCAACAATTCTCAACGGTGGGATCTTCAAAGTCTTAGACTTAGAGTTTGATTTCTAAACCCTTATTTTCTAAACATTTTATTACAGCATGCAAATCACATATAATTAGGCTCTAAAAACACATTTTATATGGTCAAAATTGTTTGGAATTGCAAAATCTTCGTTTTCACAATTTTTTACCACTTGAGCATCTTTAATTTTTCCTAGATCTAACTTTGAAGTTTGCTGGAAATTACTGCATAACTGTCAAAAATCAGATCTGAACATCGCTGAAGCATATCCTAAATAAAGTCCAAAAATTTTCAATTTTCAATTTTTCGGCAAAACTTACTATTTTTAGACATTGTGAGGATAATCTTCAATATTTTCAATTTTTTCATCTGTTATCAATTTATTGTTGTTATAAACTTATCAGTTCTAAAAATTACTGAATCAAACTCTCTTAAAGCCTTAAAATTGAAATTTTTTGGAAGTATTGGGCATCTATTTTTAGCAGTTTTATCTTGCTGGTCTGTCACTATTTCACTATTGAAATAAAAATATCAGATCTGAAGTTTCTTTTAATCAAACTCTAAAATTTTATTTTTCTTCAAGTTGAATAATTTTTACTATTTTTAGTCATCTGGGGCATTGGTGCCGGTATTGTTTGTTTGTTGATCTATGATTTAAATTACAGTTGCAATTAATACTTCAAATCTGAAATCTTGTTGAAGAATATATCCTAGGAGACTAACATACATATTTTATAAGAAAACCAAATAATTTGGAAATTGATATATTTTTGTGATCATTGGTTTTAATACTTGGTAATTATTGAGATCGCCTATTATTAAAAAGAAAAATTAACTCTAAACATTGTTTTATTTACTTGAATTATGGGATATTTATTGAATATTTAAGTTTGGGAAATTTTTCAAGTAATTGTGAGTAGTATTTTTTAGCACTCTATCGTGGACTTGTAGCAAATTGTATGGGTATCTCGAACATCTGTTAAATCGGGATCTTTTATCAAAGTACTTGGTGTTTAAATCGGAATAAATCATAATCTAAGTGCTTTGAGTCTTTAACATCATGTTTCTTTGAAATCTCCTTGCATTCTGCATTTTAAGTTAGTCTTGCATAATTAAAAATTACTTCCAAGCATAAGCTTAGTTGATAGAAAGATAGGTACCCATCCATCTTTGCTTGAGAAACCTAGTTTTTCTAGTACTTAAAACGGTGACCTTGCAGTCATCAAAGCCACAGCTCTCTACAGCGTTGGAGGCACCGATACATTAGATTTTAAGAAGAGGTATCGTTAATCACACCTTAGTGTGCTTCACCTTATCTTATCTCTACCACTTACTACGAAATCAGGCTCAATATAGAAAGGATTGAAGGATCTAAACTTAGAATAGGCATTTAATTAAAATTAACCAAGAGTTCTGCATTTCACATTAAGTCTTAGGATCTGCATTGCATATAAGATAGTTATTCATCCAAGTAGCAATTGCTCATCAATTGCTTGGTCTTAAATTTCTTAGCAAGATAGTTGACTCCATAAGGAATTGGTAGCAATCGTCTAAATCTAATCAAATCCTTTAAATCTTGCTAGATCTAATACGAGTATTTGGTCATTGAACTGTGTCTCCCAAACTAGTTGGTTCCCAACTAGTTCTCCTCCATTCCATTTCCATAGGGTCTACCCCTTTTAGTCTGCTAAGGGGAGACAGCTTAAACAGAGAGATTGGGGAACAGGGTGACAGCCCCTAATCTGAGTCGTTGTCGCGGTGCCTAGACATTTTGTGCAACAACATTTTTTGTCTTTACTTAAATGCCTATTCTAAATTTAAACCCTTCGATCCTTTCTATATTGAGCCTGATTTCGTAGTAGTCTTAGGATCTACATCACATATAAGATAGTTAATCATCCAAGCAGCAGTAGCTCATCAAATGCTTGTTCCTAATTCCCTTAGCAAGATAGTTGACTCCATAAGGCACTGGTATCAATCGTCTAAATCTAATCGAACCTTTTAAATCTTGCTAGATCTAATACGAGTATTTGGTCGCTTAACTGTGTCTCCCGAACTGGTTGGTTCCCAACTAGTTCTCTTTCATTCCATTTTTACAGGGTCTACCCCCCTTAGTCTGTTGTAAGGAGACAGCTTAAACGGAGAGATTGGGGATCAAGGTAACAACCTCGATCTGAGTCGTTGTCGTGGTGCCTAGACATTTTGTGCGACAACACAACGTAAGATTCTAAACCCCAAAGTTCGATCCTCCAGTAGCAAGGTTCCATTGTATGGTTCCAATCCCAATGTCCAATCTTCTGGTATCATATTTCTGCTATGAGGTTCCACACTAGGTCTCAACGATTTGCTTTACTTCTTGTT
This sequence comes from Pinus albicaulis, assembly GCA_034641835.2. Taxonomy (NCBI): domain Eukaryota; kingdom Viridiplantae; phylum Streptophyta; class Pinopsida; order Pinales; family Pinaceae; genus Pinus; species Pinus albicaulis. The sequence goes on from CM076584.1 coordinate 929,461,645, forward strand.
TTGTCGATATCTGATAGTCTGATTCCATTGTTGTCAACTAACAATAAGGTTGCGATAGGAATTCTGCAGTCATGTGTTGTCCATCGTGTTGGAATGGTACCATACCAGAATTTTAATTAATCATTCTTTGATATTAGTTGATTATTGTATCCCGATAGGTTGACTTCCCAGTAGCGTTCAGTGACAAGAAGTTGCCGGTCAAATGTTGTTTGTCACCGAGGACAAAACTAAAGTGTTATTTGTTATAACTTCCTATAGTCCAGTATTCCTATAAGCGTTGGGTTACAGTGCTTGGTCACATGATGACGTGATTCCTCGGCAATATATTGTGGGTTTATAGGCGCTGGCTTATAAATTGGGTTGGAGTTTAACACTCAATCCAGAGGAAATAGGAGCTGAGGTTTAGCTCCCAACCAATTGCTAGTTAAAGTAAGGAACTTCGACAACAACCAGAAGAGATTGAGGGTGGAAGGTGTTGATGGGAGCTGAGGAATAGATGCAATTGGCATCGCTATGCACTCAACATTAGAATGGTCCTCTAATGCTGAATCTGTTTTCTAGTTTGCCTTGCAAAAAGATGTTACACAAGCAAAGCGATGGTCTGAAAAGGGCACTTCTATACTCCCCAATATTTTTTTGGTCCAGCTGTGCCACAAATCTATTTAAAACACAAACGTTTGATCTCCAAATGCATGGAAAATCTATTTAAAACACAAATGTTTGGTCTCCAAATACATGGAAAATCTATTTAAAAAAAAAAAAATCTTTTGGTCTCCAAGTGCAAGGAAAATCTATTTAAAAACAAAAATTTTGTTCTCCAAATGCACTCCAAATACTTATACAGATGAAAACCTCATTTGCAGTCTAAAACACCAAAGTTAATGACAAAGAACGGTGAAAAGCTGGTTTTTCTTATAATTTGCTGCCAATTAAGTTGACCATTTCGACTCGCAAAGTTCTGATCAAACTCAGCACATTTGATAACTTCGTCAAATTTGAATAAAAAAACAACTCAGCTTGACAAACCAACAAGCCAGATTAACTCAGGAAAAGAGATTCCTTCCCTGTCACAGTCACAAATCAGTCCTTACCAAGTTATGCAGATCACTATAAAAAAATTATTGAGTATTATTCTGTATTGCCAGCACAATTAATGAACTCTTAAATAAAAATGGTGACTCTGTATGATCTAAATAGTGTCAAGCAACCTTTGAAACTCTAACGAACACACTTGTTGATCCTCCTATCCTCAGGTCTAAGACTTTCCATGTCCATGACAATACATACACATCATTGTGTATACAATCTTAACTGAGCCAGGAGAAGGGAATATTGATCACCCAAAGTTCTATGCAAATTGAAAGCTAAATAATCTAGAGAAAAAATACTCAGGACAGTGAGGGAGGTTCAAAATATGGTACTCACACTTCAAAAGTTTAGACATGATCTGATGGCCAATCACTTTGTAATTTACACTATCCATCAAGCCTTGTAGTATCTTGTTGATAAACATCTACAAGGAAGGCAAATTTTCAAGGTAATTACTTTTTTTCTTATTTTCAAGTGGTTGTGAGACCAGGTGGGTCCCATGTTGGTCCAGCGATATGGGAAAAGGCACAACATAATAAGCGACGATCTCCTAGATGCTCAAATATTTAGAGTTGAAGCGATCCTAACAGAATATGAAAATATTGCAAGCATTCTTGAAAATGGTCGAGCACCTGTGACCCGCATTGCAAATTTTTGTCACTTTTCTTTCTTCATAAGTTGTAACTTGTTCTGTTATTCATAGACGTTACGAATCAAAAATAATTTGTGTGGCATGCTAGGAATTGTAACCATGAAGAGCCAGTTTCTTCAATGTTTAAAAGACTTATTTTGCACTCAAAACTGCATATGCAGCTGAAAATTGTGTTTGCAGCCACCATAACAGAAAATGCTAATTATTTCAGAGAACAGATACATTGAGAGAGAGTGGGGGGGTCAAGAAATTGACATAAAAAAAATTACCTGGTCAAGAACCTTCCATGGATCAGCTCCCATTCTATCCAGCTTATTGATAAAGATAAGCCTAGGAACCTCATACCTCCGCATCTGACGATCAACTGTAATAGACTGGCTTTGCACTCCACCAACACTACAAAGGACTAAAATGGCACCATCCAAGACACGCAATGCTCGCTCCACTTCAATGGTAAAGTCCACATGACCAGGTGTATCAATAATGTTAACCTGTATAACATACCCCAATTTGAAAACAAAACACAATATTTTTCATGTACTCTTTTGTGTATACAGTATCACAACAGTTACAATATTAAGTAGTGGATGAAAAAATTATAAACAATCTTTAAAGGGAAACATATTGATCTAGAGGTAAAATAATGAAATAAGAGAACAATGCAATATCTGCTCATTTCAATAGTAAAGGATGAAAATTGAAAGTTGAGACCTGTATGAACCAAAAAAGGTGCCATGCCTTGTTTTCTATGTAACAAAGGGAGCATTAGAGTGGCTTGGGCACAATCATATATCAAAGAATGGAAACGGGCATGTCACATTACTTTAGTGTGACTAAAAAAGAGAAATTCGTAAGTTGCAACACTCTATAGGAAATTAGCTAGACTACAAACAATTGAAATTGATGCAGTGAAGGTTGGTTGATACAAGACTGTAGTTAATAAAGGAATGTCCTTGACAATAGTACAACAGAATAAAAATTTGTTTCAGACATCCACCACTAAACAAAATGTTTGAAGGAGCTTTCCCACAACATACAATCTATGTCTTGTAAGCAGTAGTTGCTATCACAAGAGCTCCAATTGCTTTGTATAGTTAGACTTAGTAATCATGCACTTGCATATCTTCTATAGCATATCCTTTGATAGTTTAATGGCAATGTTTTCCTCTTTCTCGGAGATTCAAATCAAGCCTAGCCATAGTGCAATTTTGAACTCATCTATCTCTCCAGTTTCCAATACTAATCTCAATTCGACAATTTGGAGCTTTTGATCGAATTGATTGCATGTCTTCTATATTATCTTCCACAACTAGAACACCAATGATTTTCCTCCAAAAGTAGAAATAAATTCAATGTATGTGCTTGTCTCCCTTAGATCGTCCTCAACCCCAAAAAGAGACAGATCTTGGGATCCATGATGCCTAGAATGAAGGTGAGGATACTAGGGTACTCTAGTAGAAGTCTCACTATCTTGTCGTTGTCTATCTGTAGGTTGGTATCATGTAAAAATCACTTAGACCCCCAGTCCCCCCTACAAGGCTCTATGCCTAAAAGTGACAGCCTTCTAGTGGAATAGAACCATGCCCCTCTGGTCAAGGTAGTGAAAGAAAGTGGATCAGGAACCTCCAGAGTCTTTATGCATAGAGTGGAACCTCATTGGATCTCATTAATGACAATATGAAGGGCACCAAAAATGAAGAGCTCCACATTCTCCACCTCTTGAGAGAAGAAAGAGGAAAAACTCTATCACCACAAGGAGTACAATCGTTTATCTCAATCTCTAATTGGTGGGAGGAAACCCTCAAATGGCCAAGCAAAATCTACAACAAATCCAACATAATCTACAATAGATGCATCTAGATAATGATCAAAAGAAATTGCTTAAAGAACTTCCCAAAAAAGAGTGGCTATAAAAAGTGTTCTTTCCAAGAGTTATATTCCTTTATGTATCTATGGAACTCATCCATTTTTAAACCACAACTGTGGCCCTCATTCATGAGAATAACCCCTTGCGTTCTAAGAGAATATGTGGTGCAATTTAGTTGAGACAAGATAAGAAAAAGGATGTGTGACAAGTGACATTAAAGACATTTCACTCCAATGATGGTGCTATCAACAATCCATTGTAAATGCTCAACATAGAAGGCCACTTTGGTGACTCATGAGGAAGAGGTTGAGCTAGCCTAGACATACCATCAAAGAAGAGATCACAAGATGATTTCAAGGGTTTTTTTATCAAACCACCATAGAAGGGAATGAAAAGAAGAGGAAGTTCATACGCAAAAGAAAATAATTCTTCTTCTCACTCTTAATAATGTCACTCCATCCAGGAAATTTATCAAGGAATGGATTGTATTTTACTATTATTTTATCATGGAGATGAAAAAAATTTTCTATTTTATTAAAAAGGGTCAATAGATAAACTTGGTTTGGAAAATAATATATTTCTCTATAGAGAAAATTTGTTTGAAGTAGTAACCTGAAGACCAATTTAAAATGAAAATAAATTTTAAAAACTTATTGAACCAAACTGAATTGAACTCCATGGTTTGGACACTAGTTTGTGGAACTTTATGTCCAAAATTTGTAAAGTAATACGAGATGTATTGAACATTAAATATGCAGAAAAATTTGCTTCTGTAAAAAATATTTGAATATTACTAGATTCTTACTCCAAAGATCATGTGGCAACAAATCTTAGAATAACTTCCACAAATGAGACTATTACTTGTTAAAATACCGGTCTAGGTAGGCTAGTCAAAGAAGATTGCTATTTTTTGTTAAAAAACAGGTCATCTTATAAATTAATGCCCAAACTTGAACATACTTAGTGATGGAAAGGAAGACAAAGATTGAACACAAATTCGGGCCTCGCAGAGAATTCCTTTTGGACTTGATAAAAAAAAGTGTAGCAACACTTCAAAAAGAAATCTTGCTCTGGTTCTGATAACAAGTCTACCCCAAGTATGTATATGACAATCACCTATTAGATGAAGGGGAAACAATAACGTCAAATGGACTAGAGATAAATCCACTGTTCAAGGAATTAATGAGGAAAGGAAAAATTTTCCTCTGTTAGTGATACTACCTTTAAAGTTTGAAGAAAAAAATATAGGCATCATGGTCAATTCTCAAAATCAATTCTCTGAACGAAAATGGACTTACCTCCAAATGATTGATTCTATTACTTGTTAAAATACCAGTCTAGGTAGGCTAGTCAAAGAAGATTGCTATTTTTTGTTAAAAAATAGGTCATCTTATAAATTAATGCCCAAACTTGAACATACTTAGCGATGGAAAGGAAGACAAAGATTGAACACAAATTCGGGCCTAGCAGAGAATTCCTTTTGGACTTGATAAAAAAAAGTGTAGCAAAACTTCAAAAAGAAATCTTGCTCTGGTTCTGATAACAAGTCTACCCCAAGTATGTATATGACAATCACCTATTAGATGAAGGGGAAATAATAACGCAAATGGACTAGAGCTAAATCCATTGTTCAAGGAATTAATAAGGAAAGGAAAAAGTTTCCTCTATTAGTGATACTATCTTTAAAGTTTGAAGAAAAAAATATAGGCAGCATGGTAAATTCTCAAAATCAATTCTCTGAACGAAAATGGACTTAACTCCAAACGATTGATTCACAAAATAAGTAAAAAATATAGGCATCATGGTAAACTCTCCGAAGGAAAATGGACTAAAGTTCAAATGATTGACTCACAAAATAACTCATAAATGATAGAGCAACAAAAAATCACTCCAATATAGTATCAAGAAATTGGAACCAGACCTCTAGGATGAACCAAAATGCTTAAAAATTGCACTCATCATTGTCACCTCATTCGGCATTGGCTCTATCAAATTGCATGGAATAAACGATGATGATGGTGAGTATGAATGGTAGGTTTCAGTAAAAATTTCATTTTCAGCTCTTGGACAAAGGTTTAAGAAGCATTGTAAATAGATCTCAGTTTTCCATCCCCATTTTCCAAAGGCCAACATCCATCAAAGATGGAAGTTTTAGCATTGGTAGTCATTAAAACACCAATTTTAATTGAGTATTGCATCAGGTTTACAGGCCTATTAGCACCGAGAATTGCACCCAAGCAATTTTCGTGCTAACTTCCAGATCTCTTCATCAACCTATTTCATTTGGGGGCATCCTTCATAGGAATGTTGGTATAGCAGTTACATATCATGTCAGAGAAGAATTCACACCTGGGAACCATTTCTAGTGTTGTAGTTTGAGATTCAGAGATGTTTTATGAAACATTAGAGGTTGATAGCTGCATTGGAGTTTATTGACAATTTGCATGCAATATGTATGCAATCTTGAGATGCTGGTATTTTCTGCAGTTGTTGTTCCGAGGTTTGCACGTTGGATTTGATGACACATACAGGTTGAACCTAAGTTGCCGAAAACGCCTAGGTAGAGGGCTGGAAACGCCGTTCCCCGAATCCGAAACGGATTCTTGTACAAAACAGTACGGAAACGGGCTAAAAACGCATTGATGCCGTTTTACCTATGCCGGAAACGGAACAGCCGTTTTGTCATGCATTTTTGGGTTTTTTGGCAGGTTTTGAACTGTTTCCGGACTTACCGTGCCCAGGGCAGAAAAAATCGTGGCTGTTCCAACTTGTCGTCTTCCATTGGTACTTTAATCTCTATAGAGCAACCCGCTTCTCTTCACTTGAGGCCTCAATAAAAACATAGCGCATAGCGCTTAGCACTGTTGAAATAATGTTTTCTGCAGTAAATTTCAGTTGGTCGGAGAACTGAGTTCTTTCCGCTTGCTTGCAGTAAAATGGCATTCTGCTAAGGAATTACCACTCTTACATTTTATTGAGGAATTTTGCTAGTTTTTTGAAGAATGAAAAGTAGGCATTTGACCAATTTTATATCTATATATATATATAAGAATGAAAAGTTCCATTACAGAGAGACATCCCGTTTTTCCTTTGTCAACTCTTTGTATAAGCTTAAACTTCATTTTTTAATTTAAATATAATTATTTAATCCATTTTAAAATACAATCCACAATGACATAGGTACTATGACTTTATTTTAATATTATTATGTGGGCAGGTTAAATTATATATATATGAGAATGAAATTTTTCACTATATTTGTGCGTTTGCCTTATTTTTGTGAAGTTAAAATTTAAAAAAAAATATATATTTTTTTAATTTAGAAATAATTTTATAATCCATTTCCTAGCATAATACATAATGATATATAAGCTAATTTTATTTTACTATAATTTAATTAAATAAAAATTATTATAATTATATAATCTAATTTTATTTTCCTTTAATTTAAGTAAATAAAAAATATTATGATACAAAGTAATTATATATGTCTAAATTTTTTAGAGCCTTAAATATATGTACTTGTGGGTGTGTTAACTTTTTGTTAGTTTAAAATTTTAAAATTTATTTATTTTTATTTATTAGGTTATGTGAGCACTGAGATTACTGGCATGTTTATCGTGTTTTTAAGTTCGTAAGTTGTCAAAAATCATGCAGCACCAAACCAACTCTTAGCATGACCTTTTCACCAAGAACTACAAGTGCCTTCACAAAACACCTTGTCACCCTCTTCTCTAAATATTTTAAACTATTTTCTTTGAAATTTAAATATAATTTTGTAATACATTTTATAGCATCATAAATAATGATATATGCAATTTAATTTAATATAGGCAATGTCAAACAAATGGCATAAATAATAATTTGCCTATAACTTGTCATGTTGATTGAAATTTGAAACAGAAACTTGATGATATGTTGAATCATGAATGTTAAAATAATCATTAATGATGATGACAATGTTTATGCTGAATTGATGATGATGACAGATGATAATTGATTATATATTTTTAGATATAACTAGATTCTATTCTCTAAAAGATGAATGGTAATATGAAATTTTTATTTTGTTATATATATATATATATTTGAATATATATATGTGTGTGTGTGTGTGTGTGTGTCGTTTCCTGTCATATCGTATCCAGATTTTTTGAAAATTTTCTGTATCCATTTCAAACCCTGTATCCGTATCTGTTTCAATGCACCTTCCGGTTCCTTGTTATCATGGGAACCTAAGAATGCCATATCATGTCAGAAAAGAATTCACACCTGGGAACCATTTCTAGTGTTGTAGTTTGAGATTCACAGATGTTTTATGAAACAATCGAGGTTGATAGCTGCATTGGAGTTTATTGACAATTTGCATGCAATATGTATGCAATGTTGAGACACTGGTATTTTCTGCAGTTGGTGTTCCAAGGTTTGCACGTTGGATTTGATGACACATAAAGGTTCCTTGTTATCATGGGAACCTAAGAATGCCATTTTTCAGTGACATGCAAGGTGTTTTATGAAACTGCTATTTTTAGCATTTGGGCCTACAAGACTTGAGTGGTGAATCAGAGAGCATACTCTTGTCCTTTGGAGGCACACAAGCTGAACAAGCCCATTTTTATCTACATGTATAATGGTGCCATTTTTAGCAGAGTCTATTATAGTAACTGTTTACATGGGTGCTATTTTGGCAGTAGGGGGTTCCTAATTTTTAGGAGGCTCATCTCAACATTCTGAGGTTCCTATTTTGTTTGGAGGGATCATTGCTAACATTTTGGACGTTTATTTTTAGGAAGAGATGTGACGCTTGCAAAGTGATGATTGGTCAGAGAGATGGTGTCATGGACCAAAGTGTGCAAAAAAAAAACATTTCCATGATTATAATGTAATGACCATTACGATTTGACATGGGTCTTTCTCTTTTCTATGCAAGGAGTACTTTAAGTGAAGAATATTTACAACAAAAAATATTAACTCTTACCCAGAACGTGTGCACACAAGTGGATGCATGCAATCTGTTTTGAACTCACAGGTGTTATCTATTCAGTTGCAGTTGACTGTGCCTGCATGAGATACTAATCCAATTCTAGTTTAATTCGAGGTTTAGTTAGATTCTTGAAGTTCACATGCATTACTATTCTTGGCCAAGTAAGGCACGCCATTAGGAGGAAGAGATAACTATTGTATTTGCTTTCAGAGATGGAGAAAAGAGTTGAATCTCCTATGCACTTGTAATAGCCTAATGGAACTTTGATGTCAATTGGAATCCAACATTTAGCCCGCATTCCCTCTTTCTTTTTGTGTACTAATGCTGCAGCACTCTCACCTAAACCAAATTAATTGGTTTCATATGTTTTATGGGTATTTCTTCCCTGGCCTAGAGAAATATTTGTGAACTTCAAACATCAAATGTTCAATATTAGAAATCCTATCCCTTGGCTTGGTTTCAAACAACCAGGACAAGATTGTGAATCCATTTTATCACTAGTGTAGTGATTCATTTAGCCCTACATTGACAGAGTGATTAGGATGGATTGATTTGGAGAGATTCATTCATAGCAAATGCTTCATCAGATTTATCCATTATCAATTGGACACTTGTTTAGTTTCACCTAACTCCATTGCTACGGGCAGCCACCAGTCTTTCCAGATCCATCCCAAAGCGTTTGTTGATTTACATTTAATGAGTCTTCCCTATTTACTGATCTAACTTGTAGTTCCTAAGTTTAATTGGTAGATCAAAAGCAGCATCAGGCAACACCCTCATGGAATTGGCACAAATCAACCCAAAGTGAGAGAGACGAATGTCTAGATGACAGTGAACATTGCACCCGCTGGTCTTGAATGATTTTCTGGATTTTGTATTTTGTAGAGCAGGTTTGAGTGTCAACAAACCGGCATTGGGTAACATAGAATAGGGTTGGCACAGAGAGCTTTTGCCCACTTATGGAAGTAATAAACTCTAGTTCCTCTCTCTTGAATTAGTTGATAACCACTGCAAAAGAGGAATAAACCAAATGCTCGTTTTTCACCATGTGTATTTTGGTTAAGTCTGCATTTGTTTCATTTCAAACTCTTTACTTTCATGCAAGTAGATGTGTATTTTGGTTAAGTCTGCATTTGTTTCATTTCCAACTCTTTACTTTCATGCAAGTAGATAATTAGCACATGAAAAGAATGGAGGATAATAAACCCCAGCTTTACGTTCCTTGGTTTAGTTAATTCACTAGATTATTTATTTGTTGTACAAATCAACCCTAATCCACTCATATAACCCAAAAATCCATAACCATAGAACACTATGGAACATTACTACACTAAATAACTTAGTATCCTCCCTCATTCATCCTTGTTTGCCTGTTTTCTCCCAAAAACCAGATGGTAAGCCCATTTCCCTTCTAAGCAATCAAGCTTGAATCTCCCCCTTGGGGTAGGGTGGTACCTCACAAACGCTGCACCAATTAGTGAACAATGATTTATGCCTCGCGAGTAAATGCCAATGAGTATGTGTCGTAGATATTTATAAATTTACAATTAAGACCATAGCATTAAGGTTTGAATCAAAATTTGAAAGACTGAAATATATATAATGAAAGTGACAATGAAATTGTCATTATCATTATCATATTTAATCTTATTTTACATTTTAATTTTAAATGTTATATTTCTGGTAATCTTAGTTATGAATTTACTATTTCAATTGTCAAATAATTAAATTAATTTAGATGTACCTTGCATAATATTAATGCCCATTTCCAAATGATGAATTTAGATGGAACATTGCATAATGTCAAATGATGGATTCCATTTAGTAATTTACTTTTAGATTTACAATTTTATATTGATGATTGCTAAAATGTCAAATGATAATTATGAATCATAATAGTCTAATATGAAATGATGATCATATTTAGATGTACATTTCATAATTATTAATATTTACTATTTACTAACTTGGTTAATTACATATTTTTGGGATTTTATTTTTTATTTTTATATATTAAATTTTTAATAATTTTATAATTTTTATAAATATGACGTCCCCCCATTTCCCCTGAATTTCCCTAAATTTTGTGCTTACTTATATACGTCCCTCTTGTGTGTATCCCCGCTCCCGTGTTTCCCTGTCCTGAAAACTCGATGGAACATTGAAGATAAGCAAATCACATAAGAATTCAGGTTCGCCAAAATGTCTTCTTTACTAAGACATCTTTCAATACAGTACAATCTACCTTCTGCGCACATAGCAACAGAGTCCACACACAGCTCATGACTTAGGTCTCCGCGCACACAGCCAGCAAGAGCCTTTCTACCCAAACAAACCCATACTTAGATCAAAACATTAAGCAAAACATGCGTACATATCTGATAATATCCTTACTCGACTCAACCCTTACATATTTATACTATCATATACGCGCACATACCATGTTCTCAAACCATAGTTTGAGACTCATGGTTTTGCCCTTTAAACCCATTAAAAAGATTAAGGGACTTTGACCCGCCCCAAAGCCCCTTTGACTATTTGCGCGCAGGGCTTACAACAAAACATAGACAAAATTAACCCAAAAATACACCCCAGGTGACCCCGCTCCAATAGGCCCCCAACACAATCTCGTGACTCGTCCCGAGTCATTGCGGGGTGGTGGCCTTCATCTTCGCCTTCAATGCTTCGACAGAGCTCCAGAGTGGCAAGATAACTTCAACGCTCTACGCGGCGGCACTCTGCGCTTCATCGACTAATTTTGTTGTTGTCAGTCCCTCAACTGCCAAATTAATGCTACGATGTGTTTGTTGTAGGCTTTTGAGGGCACTATCAAGATTCTACGACCGCTGCAGGGCTTCCTCAGCCAAAGGTTGCATCCTGGTTTCCAATAGCTACTCTCGGCATCATAGGTCTTCAATCTCCATCCAAATTGCCTTGCCATGAAGTCTGGCAAGCCTCTGCGTGGTTATCAAAGTGGGCGTCGCCATCCTAATCTTTATAAATTGTTGTTCCTTAATTTGGAGCTCATTTCTCAACTGTTGGACCATTGGGTCGTTTTGGATAGAAGTCCAAACACCCATGGCGTCATCTAAGAGTGTTCCACATTTAGCCATTGATGCTGCTACACTGTTTGTGGCGGCGTTTACCTCTGCTACGCTCGGACCTTTGGCAATGTCTCTAGCTGGAGCTTCATTTGTTGCTCAAACTCGGCTCGAACGATCTGTATCTTTGTGCGCGACACCTCTAGCACGGCGACCAAGCTTTCCAGCTTTGTTGTTGGCGCAGCTGATGCAGGGACAGTGACCTCTGGCAGGTCACCGCACACTTGGTCAATCATAGCTTCCAATGTGGCGCGGCAATCCTTAGTTGCACAGCGTGCCTCCTCGACAGTTTGATGCTTCTGCTGCAGCGCTGCTGCTTGCTACTGAGACTCGTTAGCAACATGGAAGGCATGGGCCTCCCAGTACTGCAACTCATCCACAATCATGTTGTGAATCGCATGGAGATTTTCGCCTGGTAGCACTGCCCGATTGATGCTAATATCTCTGAATGCGCGTAGAGTAGCGCGCAAGGTAGGTGGCTCAACTATAATGGTTGGCGCGGGGATCTAAAGCAAATGGTTATCCAAGGGGGATGGCAGCACCATGTTGATTGGTTGCGCACTTGTCTGACCGAGACTGAAGGTAGTCACACTCTCTTGTATCGCGCTCGCTGGCATTTTGAGCTCCTGGATGCCCAACTGTACTCCGTCGAGAACGGATTTGTACCGACTTTACTGTGTTCTCGATCTGTGTGAAGTCGTCCTCAGTGAGAGTGAGGTCCTTTGTGCCTACCAACTTGGACACCTTCCTCTTCTTGCGCGGACCCCCAGTGGCCTGAGAACCGCGCTTAATGCCTTTGGATGTCTACATCTTAGGACCCTCATTGTTGTCACCATCTTTTTTTGTTGCATCTTTCTCCAAATCTATTGTTTCTCCCGTCGTGGTAGGCTCAGGTTCTGCTTCAATGTCCTTTCCTTTTCGTTGTGTATCCTTAGTGGTTCGCGGCTTGGTCGGAGTCTTCAACACTGATGAAGAGGCACCCCCAGTGGTGCGCGGCTCTAACCAAGCAAGCGGCCATTCTGCTGTGATGCGCACCAGGTCATCCTCTGTGACCAGGTACGGCAGTTCATACCAAACTCCTCCTACATGTGCATGTTGTGGAGCGTGGCTTTGAAGTCTGCAATCAACTTATACTGCTCGTAAAGGGTTTGCGATAACCTTGGCTTTGACTGAATGGCCTGGAAGAGCGCAAAGTCAAACAGCACCCAAAAAATCTTGTTCTTCGTGACTCTGGCTAGGATCTTTGAGTTCCATAAGGTTGCGTAACGTGCAGCTCACACATATTTGGCTCTATGTCAGGGAACTATGTATCTTGAGGTGTCTTCCATCCGATGAGCGCAATAAGGAGCAACAACCACGCATAGTAGAAGTGTTCCTTTCCTCCTAAACTTCGCGCACATTAGCCAAGAATTCAGTGCACGGGTATTGAGACCAATTGAACTGCATACCCTTCTCGCATAGCCTTGCTAACGAAATGACGTGGGCTGGAACTTCCTTCAGCCTGCATTTTCACATCACCTTGCACACGAGGATCAGCGTGCCCATCTGTACTACGGGATCGTTGATTTCATGCACCAAGAAGCCGCAGGTATTGCACGAGACCTTGTATTTTTCTTTGACGTTGTAGGCTACTTTGCGCTCTTAGCTCTTTCCTCCAAAAGTCGTCATAGGGTCCTCCCCCTGGTCGGGCAAGCCGGTAATCCGATGGATCAGCGCAGCATCAAACGGAATTAGCCTGCCTAGCCATAAGCAATCATCATGAATGAGGGCGAGCAGCTGGCGCACACAGATGTCATTAATTGGGCTGCGCCCGAAGTGTGGAATATTTAAGAGGTTCAGCAATGCTAATTTTTGCAAGCCCAACGCTCAGGACTACAGCTCAACTCGCACTACCCCACCGTCATATGGAATCTTCTCCAGGTACATGGTGATTCGAGCTCTAGGAATTTCTCCTGGTCTGCAAGGTCCCAGTCCTCCATCTTTAGCAAAGGGATTTTAGCGAACATATCGCCTTCAACAAGCACATTTTCTAGGAGCAGCAGCATATTGATGTATGACCACACCTTATCCAAATCTTTGGGGACCTTGACTGAGGCCTTGCACGAGGCGACATATGCAGGGAACCGCAAGATGGGGTATACTACTTCTACGACGTCTTCCTCCATGATGGTTTTGGGTAAGTCCGCCATAGGCCTCTTCTAGCGCTCTGCAGCAGTTGAGCGCGGCTTGGGGGTCTTTTGACAAGGCGACTTCCGAGACCGCGAGGACTGCCCCTTCTTAGTTTGGAGCAGCGCAGGGGTCTCAGCAACCTGCGTAGGGGTCTCTTCAGCTGGCGTCGCATAAGGGGTGGGCTTAGTAGCAGTCATGTTTGGCAAAATCGAGTGACCCAAACCTTGAAGGCGCAGCTCCTCCTCAAAGAGTGGATCAAGGCCAGGTATAAGCTTCAGACAATCTTGGGATAGCAAAGAGCATAACTCGCAAAAATAGCATAGAAAGAAGAGGGAACTACTGCGACCCCTCTTGTCATATTTATAGCATAGGTGCGTCTTAAACGGTATTTTGTTCATTAATGTACCTAGTCAACCTTCTCGCGCAGCTACTGCGCGCGTCGCACCTGTCTGCGCATCTGCCATCCTTGCTACGCAGATCTATATTTTCGGCCATATAGTCATTTGGTGCGTGCAGGGAGAAGGTTATCCCTGTATGGTTTCAATCGACTTCCACTGACATAACCATGAAGGTTTTCTCCGCTTAATGTGGCCAGGCGTACCGCACCTCTGTCTATAATTTCCTTGACAACATATGGCCTGAGCCAATGCATTTTGAACTTCCCAAGGTGGCACACAAACTTGTTGTCATACAACAAAACCAAATCCTCTTCCTTAAAGACCTTTTGTCTAATGTGTCTGTCATGCCAAGCCTTTTTGCACGCCTTTTGCACCTGTTGTTGGAAACTTGTAATGAATCGGTCCTCTTCCAGCGTGACCAACTGTGACAATCGTTCTTCCATAATATCTTGTTTTGTCATATTAGTGAATGCTGCAATGCGCAAACTTGGAACAATATACTCCATTGGCATAACAGCTTCCTACCCATATACCATTCTGAACGGTGTCTTTCCTGTCAACTTATTGCACGTGGTTCTGTATGCCCAAAGAACCGCAGATATGCGCACATCCCAATCATTTCGATTGATATTGCAGATCTTAGTGAGCACAGTCTCCAATATCTTAATAAAAGCTTCCACCGCACCATTCGCTTGTGGGTGATACGAAGTACTCTTCTGATGATGAATCTGGAATTATTTCTTCAAAGCTTCAATAGTTTCATTCACAAAGTGTGTACCCCGGTCGCTCATCAAAATCTTAGGGCACCCAAACTGAGTCAAGATGTTCTCAAAAATGAAGTGCGCAGTTGTGTCTGGACTACAATCCTTCACAGGCTTAGCCTCAGCCCATCTAGTCACATAGTCAGTCGTAGTGATTATGTAACGCGCATATGTCTTTTTTCCTAGAGGGTTAATAGGTCTCACAAAATCAATGGCCCATTTGTAAAAATCTTGCAACGCCATCTGTGGGTGCAAGGGCATCTCATCTCTACGCGACTGTTTCCCTGTCCTTTGGCATACATCACAAGCGCAGCAATACGCATGTGCGTCACTGTGGACCGTGGGCCACCATAAACCAGCTCGTAGGATTTTCGGCACAGTTGCTTTCCCTACATAGTGACCTCCTGCAACCCCTCCATGAGCCTCGACTAATATATCTCGTCTCTCGAATTCTAACACATACCTCCGCAGGTTTTCATCTGCACCCATTTTGTACAACTGACCGGCAATTAGAATAAAGTCAGTTGCGCGCGAGACCAACCTTTCTTCTATTGCAGCGTGTACCCCATGGGCGCACTTCCAGTGGTTAGAAAATGAATAGTATCTGCAAAATGATCATCAACTACCTTTATAGAAAATAGTTGTGCATCTGGTAAGCCATGTTCCAAGCTAGTTGGCTCTTCTCCACTTTCAATGCGCGACAGGTGGTCTAGCCCAGCATTCAATCTCCCAGGTCTCACAATTACTTCAAAGTCATACTCCTGAAATAGCAACAACCATCTGCAGATCTCCCCCACAACACAGGCTTGTTGATCAGGTACTTCAAAGCAAAGTGGTTAGTAAACATCTTAAAGTGGCCTCCAACAGATAGTGGCAGAAGTTCTACAGCGCGTAGACCATCATTAATCCTTCCCTTTCCGTGTTTGAGTAATTACGCTCCGCACTCGACAATTTCCTACTTGCAAATGCAATAGGGTGGTCAATCTCCCCAGCTCCAGGTTGCGCTAAAATAACTCCAAGCGCGATGCAAGAGGTATCTACGTGTACGTGGAATACCTTCGTCCAGTCTAGAAAGACCAATATGGACGCAGTGACCATCTTCTCCTTAAGTAATTCAAAGCTCTTTTGACAATCCTCGTCCCAACAAAATGAGGCATCCTTCTTCAACAATTTCTCCATGAGCACAGTGATCAGCGCATAACCTTGAATGAACTTCCGGTAATACCTTGTACGCCCCAAAATTGAGCGCAGTTGTTTCACATTTGCAGGAACTTCCAGGTTAATAATAACAGCGATCTTCGTTAGATCCACCATCAATCCTTGTTGATAAAAAATATGACCTAGCAATATCCTGAATGGCACACAAAAGATGCACCTTTTCAGATTGAGCGAGATCTGATACTTTCGACAAGTATCCAGCATTAGGTGCAGACTCGACATATGCTTCTTCAACAATCCAAAGACAGTCCAGTCATCAAAGTATACTTCCAAGAACTTATAGATGTATTCCTTGAATGCAGCTACTACCACGTGCGAGAATATAGCGGTCGCATTCTTCAGACCGAATGGCATGACTGTACACTGAAAGGATCCCCATTTTGTCGCAAAGGTTGTCTTGCTTCTGTCTTTCGGCGCGATTATGATCTGGCAGTATCTTGAGAAACCATATGTAAATGAATAGGCCTCTTGTCCTCCTACAATGTCCAGGATCTCATTAGAAAAGGGAGTCGAGAATGGGTCATGTACACAAGCATCATTGAATTTGCGCAGATCCACGCAAATCCTTATTTCTCCTTTGGTTTTCTTATCCTGCACCACCATAGGACTCACCCATTATGATTCCTCCATCGGTTCTATGATTCCTGCAGCAACCATTTTCTCCAATTCCTCTGACTTTCTGCTTATATTTGGGATTCAACCTATACGGGCTCTGCTTCACAAGTCGCGCATCCGGTTTCAAGGTAATCTTCATCACCCCGAGATCTCCTATTATCCCCTTCAGCTCAGAAAATTTTGTAAGAAACAGGTCCTGATATTCAAATGATAGCTCAGCAACCTTCCCACCATATCATCATCCCAGTAATCCCCTATCTTCGCTATTTTCGATTGTTCCTCTAAGCCAATGTTGACTTGCCGAATCTTCAAAGGCTTGATTACATCTGTGACTTAATCGTAGGTACAGCAACTGCGCGTTGTCCTTCAGATTCAGGGATCGTAAGGTTCCTTGGATCTTCCTCATTATCTTCAACTGACATATTTCGACAACTAACAAAGTCCTTCATCTGCGCATCCCATGTTGGCAAGGCGTGCTCCACCTTCAGTTTTGTGGTGTCAAAGATGACCTCCTGAATATCCTACAATGCCTCATCTAGGCATTCAAATTTCAAACCCACTTTCAAAACTAAAGGTCAGGATAAAACTTTCTGTTAGTGCAGTCCACTCATTGGTTCCTCGTCGTAGCTCAGTTTCAAAGTACCAGTCTGTAGGCACCTTCCCCAAAGTGTGGATGAATATATCCACCCATTCTAGCCTCGGTTCTTCACCCTAAGCTTCAGTCCATTTAGCCAAATGTTTGCATGGATTGCCTTCTCTAGAATAGGTCTCTCCCATTCTAGTTTCTAGATGTTCAAATCGCAAATGCATCATGCAAGTGCATTCTTCCTAGTTAGCCAAATTTCCCTTGTGTGTCTCCCACCATCGTGTTGGGGTTCAGTGCAGCACTATATCAAGTGCATGGAATCTTTGTGCTTCTGGAACATCTTTTTCAAGTTCTCCTAAAAACATGTTAACATTAGTCAGACCATCATAATAAGGCAATTCTCGTACCTCTGAGGATATGCACCGAAGAGCTTTTGTCACCAGATTGCAGCGCAGCTCAGATACTTCATGCAACTGATTCTGCCAGTTCTCTAGTACTTCATCTGAATCTGAAAAGCAGGAACTATCCTTCTCCCAGTGGAGTCTTCCATCGACTGTCAAGTTGATCCAATTTTCGTCTCACACAGTCAACTTATAGATATGATCGAAATCATCATCTGCGCGCATCAGCTCTGTATATCTTTCTCCTTCTGCAGGGTCTAGGGGGACCACAAACCTGGTTCCATTGTTCTCAAATACCATACTTTTGCGCTTAAGATTGATGGTGCCACCCATATCAATAGCCCAATTTAAACCCAACAGCGCAGGATAGGGGTCAGTATCATCCACAATCTATATAACATCAAAGTCTGCGAGCACCCATTCTCCTTCAATATCCACTATGACCTGCAAGAGCCTTCCTAATGGGATAATATTTTGTTGATTTGCCATGCACAGCTGGATCGTGGACTATTCCAACTTAGGTTCTCTCATTCGTTGCCAAGTCTGCTTTGGTGAAACATTCGCATCATATCCTAGATCCAAAATGACCTAATCCATCTCATATGCACCAATCTGAGCAATCAAGAGCATCTCTTGTCTAGTTCTTCTTTTATTCTTACAGATCTTGTTAACAACCTTCTGCTCCATCTGGGGTTGTCCAATCTGTGCACAGTTGTCTATCAATGCTTGGAGGTTCTCGATTGCCTTCTTATTGCGCAACAAATTGATACAAGCTTGTAGGAAGGGCTTTATCTCTTCATCTACTCCGACCACGTCCATAGGTTTACTTGATGTTGATGCGCCCGCTTCTGCGAAATCCTTTTTCGCTTCTACAAAGGTTTCTTTTTTGCATTGTAAGTTGAATCCTTCCTTCTTTTCAGGTGCTTTTCGGAACCAGAGATCAACATCCGGCTTTGTCCCTTTGTCTCCACTAGTGCCTGCACCACTCCTAGTGACGACATTTATACTTGGTTCTTTGCGCAGCTCAGCTCTTACCATCTGAATATTTTGAGTGGGAGTCTACTACGTTTTCTTTTCCTGCATCTTTGCAATCAAAACAAGCCAATCTTCAATGACATGATCAAATTGTCTACAGTACCTGCAAGACTGTCATGCTGGATTTGGACAGTCGCGCACATAATGACCCATGTCTCCACAATTGTAGCAGATAAGTTGCCCCCTTCCTCGACCAGCTCCTCCTCCTCTTCCTCATCCTCTAGTTTGGAATCCACCACACCCAGACGAAGATGCTGGTGAGGTAGGTTCAACGTGCATTCTATATAGGTCAGCTCGGTCAATCATCAAATTGAAGTTGCGTCAATGCTGCTCGTCATGTCCCATCGATGAGCAAAATTTGCAAAACAGTTGTTGAAGCTCAAGGATATATTTACCAATCCTCGGGCAGAAGTCTGTCGTATGCATGCCCCTAGCTTGACAAATTACGCACCATAATGTAGGAGTCCCACTTGGTCCAGCCGCACTCTTCAGCGAGCTTGGTCCTCCAGCTTGCAAATAGTCATTGAATACAGGGCGTTGATCCTTGTGATGCCTCCAACTAGCTTTGGATCTGCTGGGTCCTGATCTGCGCAGCAAGTACCGATGAAGCCTCTAGCTTCATTGCAATCTCTACGACTTCAGCCTATGTGGCAAACTTCTGCTAACTTAAGGGCGGGCGCAGATGCAATAACAACATGGCCTTAAACCATTCTTTGTGTTGGTGTCACCAATAGTAAATCCTCCATCCCTGATAGTGCGCTTCAACCTTTGATCCACGTCCCATACAGATTCGTTCAATTCTTGGCAAATCTCCTTCAACTCAGTTACACATTGCACAAACAATTTCGGCCTCTTGAATTGTTCTTTTAGTGTGGCCTTCAGATTATCAATAGCTCCATTAGGATTCGTCGCTACATATCTTATGTACCAATCCAGCGCGCGATCTTGAAAAGCAGTGGCCAGCTGTGCTTTCTTAACATCGTCATTATTAACCTATTGCGTTGTCCATACAACGTCAGTAACAAACCAGAATTGGTCTGTATCTTCATTCCTGATACCACAGAAAAGTAGGTAACTTCATGGAGGCGACCATCTCAGCGCCTGGTGGTGGAGGTGGAGTGGATGACTTGTTCGAGTGAGATGAGTTCAGAAGTGGAGTTGCAATGTTTGAACTACCAAAGCATAATGCTTGATTTGTGGTACCTCTTAAATATCTGAGAATCCATTTCACTGCCATCCAATGTTCTTTTCCTGGATTGTTCATGTACATGCTTACAACTCCCACTACATGTGCAATATCAGGCCTTGTGCAGACCATTGCATATATTAAGCTTCAACTGTTGATGCATATGGAACTTTAGACATATAATCCATTTCTTCTTGGGTCTTGGGGCACATCTCCTTACTGAGTTTGAAATGGCTAGTCAAAGGTGTACTAACTGGTTTTGCATTCTGCATATTAAATCTTTTCAACACCTTTTGTATTTACTCATTCTAAGACAATGTTAATTTGCGATTTTTCATGTCTCTAGTTATTATCATACAATGGATTTGTTTTGCAGTTCCCAAATCCTTCATTGCAAATGAATTTCCCAATTTTCCTTTGAGCACATTTATTTCCTGCATGTTAGACCCTGCAACAAGCATGTCATCTACATACAAAAACAATATAATATAGTTGCCATCATTTTGCTTTTTCAAATAAACACAATGATCAGAGTGACATCTAGTATAACCTTGTTCAAACATAAACTTGTCAAAATTTAGATACCACTGCCTCGGAGCCTGTTTTAAGCCATACAAGCTCTTCTTCAACCTGCACACTATTTTCTCCTTCCCTTTGACCTCATATCCTTGTGGTTGATGCATATAGATCTCTTCCTCCAAATCTCCATGGAGAAAGGTTGTCTTTACATCTAACTGTTCAAGATGCAAATCTTCTACTGCTACAAGACTTAAAATAGTTCTGATTGAAGTCATTTTAACAACAAGAGAAAATATTTCATCAAAGTGGATCCTGATGGATCTTCTGAAACTAACACCACTTTTAGGTGTTTGTGGTGCATGTTGCTGTTGTGGTGGTTGTTGCTGTTGTGGCTATTGATTATTATTATTTTCAGGCACCTTTACTTTTTCTGTGATCTCATCGAGAACTGTGTATTCTTTGTTTTGTTTTTCCTGTTTCTTTTCCTGCAACTGATACTTATACAAGACCTTTGCATTGAATATTACATCTTTGCTCCTAATGATTTTGTGATTTTCATAATCATATAAGCGATAACCAAAATCATTAACACCATATCCAATAAAGGTACATTACTTTTATTTTGCCTCAAGCTTTGTTCTATTTTCTTTATTAATATGGACAATGCCTCACAACCAAAAGGCTTTAAAAAAGTGTATTTTATCGTTTTACCTGTCCATGCCTCCTTTGGAATACCACCATCCAAAGAACTTGAAGGCCCTCTATTGATTAGATAAATAGCAATATCTGCAGCATATGCCCAAAATTGTATTGGCAATCCTGCATGCAATCTCATGCACCTTGCACGCTCCATGATTGTCCTGTTCATCCTTTTTGACACACCATTTTCATGTGGTGTTCCTGGAACTGTCTTCTCTCTGCGAATTCCATGCTATGAACAATACCTATCAAACACTTTGTTGCAATATTCACCTCCATTGTCTGATCTGAGACACTTTAACTTCTTTCATGTCTCATTCTCAACCAAAGTTTTCCATTTCTTGAAAGTATCAAATACATAAGATTTATTTTGAATACAATAAATCTAATTTTTTCTAGTTGCATCATCAATAAAAGTAACATAATAACGAGAGCCACCGAGAGATGATACATGAGCAGGTCTAATTTTTCGCTCTTCTTTTCTTTCCCAACTCTAAGAAATCTGACTCTCTTATGTTTTCCATAAACACAATTCTCACAGAAATCCAAATCAATATTCTTCAAACCTGGCAACAAGTTTCTTGAGTGAAGAATCTTCATCCCATTCTCACTCACGTGTCTGAGCCTATGATGCCATAATGTTGCATCTACTCCTGTGGAATTTAAAGCATTAACAGAATTAGAAATACCATTGCATAAATACAACGTACCAACCTTTTCTCCTTTTGCTATTACCAGGGCCCCTTTACGACCTTCCAGGTTTTATCTGTAAAATTTGTCACACGACCTTCACCGCCTAACTGCCCTGTTGAAATCAAATTTTTTCCAGATCTGGAACATGCCTTACCTCCTTTAATAACCATTGGTTTCCATTCTGCTATTTTACAAGAACTTTATCCATTCCAACGATTTTACAGGGTTCATGATCACCCAAACAAACCTGTCCAAAATCTCCTTGAACATAGTCATGAAAATGTTTCTTATCAGGTGTGGCATGGAATGAGGCCCCTGAATCTACAACCCAGGCATCAATAACATTTTCTAAAGAAAGAATCAAAGCATCTTGTAACACATCACCTGTCACAGTTGCTTCATGATTGTTTTCTTCTGTGCATCTCCTTCTTTTCCCTTCCGAGACTTACAATCTTTCTTCAGGTGTCCTTTCTTCCTGCATTTCCAACACTATCCCCAATCTGGACTTGGATCTGTCTTTCCTTGATTTACTGCGATATCCTGAGCTCTTTCCTCTTTCCATTTTTCTTCCCCTAGTCTCTGCACTCAAAGCATTTCCCGATGTCTCACCGGAGCTTTTTCGTCGCACTTCCTCGCTAAGGATGGCACTTATAACATCATCAAACTTTAAAGTACTAGATCCAAAGAGTCGAGACAGAGTTACTAATGGCCATAACTAAACCATTCCATTTTTCTGGTAATGAGCACAAAAATAACAAAGCCCTAACTTCATCGTCAATATTTAGCCCTACAGAACTTAACTGATTGGTAACCGTATTAAATTCATTGAAATGGTCAGCAACAAATCCACCTTCCGACATCTTCATATTAAATAAACTTTTCATAAGAAATACCTTATTTGACATCGAGGGTTTTTCATATAGTTTCGACAATGCCGTCAGTAAACGCTCTGTTGTTGTTTCCTTCAAAATATTGAAGGCTACCGACGCCGCCAGGCACAGTCGTATTGTTCCAAGTGTCTTTTTGTCGAGAATCTCCCATTCTTCGTCTATCATACCCGACGGCTTCTTTGTTTTTCTGCTCAATGGTGGGTACGAATCTTTCTGATACAAATAATCTTCCATCTTCGTCTTCCACAGCTGGTAGTTTTGGCCGTTAAATTTCTCGACCCTAAACCTGCCATTTTCCACCATTGCTCCCACTCGAACCAGGAACCCTTCTTTCCTGCGAGTTTATCAGCGAAATATACCTTCAGCTCTGATACCAGTTGTTAGAAAATTATATATTACAGAGCAATGGAACACATAAAATATGCGGAAACGCAAACATAGAAATAACATATAAAACAAGAGAGACACAAATATATGTGGTTCACCCAACTTGGGCTACGTCCACAGAAACAGTTAGTTCTTCCTTTATATTATCTAGCAAAATGAGGAGACACAACCTACTGCAGATCCGTTGTAATATCCTCTACTCTCTCACATCGTCCCCCTTGTTATTTCTCGCTCAAAGTATACACACAATACACAGTTGCAATACAATACCCTCATACAACATATGGGGTTTCCTTCTAGGGCAAAAAACCGTAAATTAAACATAACCTCTACAGTCAAATCATCCGCCTAACATTTGACGGCCCAGATTGACTATGAAATTACAATATTTTACAAGGCAATTTTACATTTGTTTTTAGCTTCGGGGGTGCAGCCCCCGAAACCCCCTGCCAGAGGGGGGCTCATAAAATCATTGTCGCCCCCCCTTGGACCCCCCGCGATACATAAAGAAGATAATCAAGCTCCACACCCAACACCACGGACTTCATGAAGTCTTCCAGTGTCAAAATTCTTTCAGTCAAAGTAGTTTTCCCGAAGTCAATGTGTGTCGATATTCCGATGTTGCAAATTCTTTCCATGGACTCCCTCCATGCTTCTTTGTCTTTCTTAGGTCTAGCTAATCCGGCCAGCTGCCTCAAAATTGAGTATGAGGAAAGGAATGGAGAAGGTACAGCAGGGCCATACTATTTGGATATCAAAGCTCGGGCAAGTGCAAGAAGACGAGTTGCACTGATCCTTTACATGACTTCGACCCTAAACCCTAATGGCACCTAAAACCCCTGAAAACAGAGGACGTAAAGACTTTTTAATAAGTTGGCAGGGATTTTATATACCAGCACTCTGAGCCTACATTATGTTTTATCCATGGAGTTTTCAGACAATGTAACTTGTGGTTCCTTCTTGTATTTTCTTCAACCAGTGTAAACTTTACCTTTTTTAATGAGATTTACCCTTAGAAATTCTGAAATTTAAAATTTTATTTAAAATCTTTCGAATTGTTCCTTTTAGATTTTAATTAATTTTAACAATTATAATTTTATAGGATAAATATTGAACAAAAAAAAGATATTTATACTCATTTTTTAACTTTGTCAAAATTGATGCATTACGTTGTCCAAAAGAGATAAGTTTCTTTGTTCATTCTCATTTTAAACATAATTTGGCAAGATTAACAAGTACCATATTAGTGGTAAGTTTCTCTCCTAATTTTAATTTTAATGGTTAGCTTTCTCTTAATTATTGAAAAATGACAAAATGGAAAATATTACTCTTTTTCAATCATTATAACAAAGGTTTATTGAAATTAATAAATTATATTGTTTGAAAAAAGAAAAGTTTCCTATTTCTAAACATAATTAAGATAGATCCCCCACGTAGGGTGAAGCACCTTGACGCCTGTCATTGCAATGATGGGAACAGTCTGAATGACCGGCCACCTGGTTCGGCTCGCGCTTCAAGCCCTGTCTGCATTCTCTGGAGTAAATGCTCAGGTGAAACAAGCATTCAAGCACCACTGGCCTTCATACATCATCTCTTCCTCCCACCTTCATTGCATTATGGCTCTAGTCCATCCTGGTTGTGGTATGATGGCTCTCAATCATCAGATGAATAAGAGGCTTGCTTTGATGATAGAGCATGTTGTCATTGTACATGTGCTCCCCTGCTTAGATATCTTCAGAGCAACTGCAATTGGTTCTCCATCACATTCGGTTTTCATAGATATGCCTACTCGTCGCCATCATGCCAACCTTTCTTCTTATCGTTGCGCATACCCATGCAGGTCCATCCTTGGGTCTGTACTAGTTCTCCCCAAGTTGGCGTATTTGCATTTCCTTTCATGTCGCTCTGGGTATGAATTCATCTCCAAGCTTCTCTTGGTGGTTGGGCGGAGCTCGTTGGCCATCATGATTAACACTCATTCTCCACCTCTTCCATTGAGTAGTGTGCTTCCTTTCACTACACAGACTTCGTCGAATGATTTCTCGTTGGGTCTCGACTTCCTTATGGCGAAATTTTGGCATATTTTTCTCTCTAGTACCACATGCTCTTCAATTGCTCTAATTCGTCTTAATGTCAACACCCTGCAATTAGTATCCTTCTCAATTATCCCTGTGGTGCCTTTGCCTTAGGCCCTCTAAGGTTGTATAGATTGGTATTGGTGTTTGAATGCTCAAAGGTTGGTAGCTCATTGTTCGGCTTGTATAGTTCAAGAAAGTTCGTGGCTCAATGTTCGAAAGGGACAACAATTCGCAGCTACTTAAGGATGACAAGGGTCAAAAGCCCAGCTTAGTCAAAAGCTAGTTCGAGGCTCGCTCGAAAAAGTTGGAAATCGTGATCAATGGTTCAACAAAGCTCGAGGTCCGTTTATGCAAACTTGGGTCAGTGTGGGTGGTCTGTCGAGATGGTCTAACATTAGAACTACCCGATTTGTCAGCTCAATTAACTTTTTGTTTATCTCATGGGTATGGGGATTTCTCCTTTTGTTAGCGGTAGTGATATGGCTAGAAGCATTTGGTTTGGTAAACGGTAGATCTTGGGTAAATTCCACTTCCAAACAGTGGCAATGGTTAGGTTTAATAACTGTAATCTTAAATTGTTGAACTTATGCCACTGGTCTGGTTTCTCGACGAGCAGAACAATAGAACTGCTCTTCACTTGTAATACCTTTTTGAGATAAAGAACAGTCGAATTTTACAAACAAAAAACATAATTAAGATAGATTAACAAATATCATTTAGTGCTTAGTTCTCTCTTAATTTTGACAATAAATAATATCAGTTATATTTTTATTGTAGCCAATTGGGATTATCTTGGTGGTTGGGAGGAAGGAATGTAATCCTCCACGTGTACGTTCAATTCTCAAAAGTGACATGTAACCCCTAGGATAGATCTCCTTTGTATTCACCATATACATATTACAATAAGTAATACTATTTATTTGTATTTTTAACATAATTATATACCATAATCACATATAACATAGCAAAACAATTCCTAACTTTATATATTCAAGTGATTGCCTTAATAAATAAAGGATGAAAACCCAAAAAAAGAAGGCTTATTTTTCCACAATAACATTAAAGAATAAGTTTAATATGTTATTTGAAGCCTAAATGTATATTTATATTTGTATTTAACTATTAAATTGTTTTTCCCAAAAAAAAGTATCATTTTTTTACAATTGTTTTTTTTTATTCTTCTAACTTTCATTTATATCTTGTTGGAGGGGCTAGTCGACTAAAGGAACAAGAAAGCATATATTGTAAAGTCAGTAGATCATCTAGTCAAGTCGATTGTCTGAGTGGGTTAGGCAAAGTCAATTCCAACTGTTAAATTGTTGTAATTGTCTTGTTGTCCTTTGTACTGGTAACCATTGCATACTTTCTGCTAGACTACAACATTGGTTTTGTTGTCGGTAGTATTGGACTTGAGTACTTACAACATGTAAACATAAATGTTAACCTTAGAAGAGATATAACAATGGTGCAGACAAAAATTAACAACTACCTGAAGGACTACGCAAGGCGAAATAGATTGTCGATTACATAGGCAAGGGCACATTTCTTTACAGAAGCACGCGAAAGATTCATTGAAGCAGCCCCGCTAAGATAAAAAAAAAAATCCTCAAGCAAATCACTAATGCGATAGATATAAAAAGATGGTCGACTAACCTTGAAACTGACAAACGGTGGTCGAACAAACCTGCATGAATGGGTCGAAAATATCTTGGATGAATTCTGTGAGAAGCAAGCAATAGAAGAACGAGCTTCTATTGAATGAATCAAAGCACGATTTTTCGACGATTTTCAAGAGAGTTTCTTTTGTACCATACCTGCTATGTTACACAAGTTTCTCCTTGACAGAGGGGTCGGCCACATAGTAGAACATCAACCACCCCTTCAAGAACCATTAAATTTCGACCATGGTCAGAGACAAATAGACTGGGAGAAATTCCTTTTGGGCTTGATAAAAAAATGTGTAGCAATACTTTAAAAAGAACTCTTGCTCTCGTTTTGATAACAAGTCTACCTCAAGTATGTATGACAATCACCTATTAGAGGAAGGGGAAACTATAACGTCAAAAGGGCTAGAGATAAATCCATTGTTCAAGGAATTAATGAGGGAAGGAAAAAGTTTCCTCTATTAGTGATATTATCCTTAAAGTTTGATGAAAAAAATATAGGCATCATGGTAAACTTTCAAAATCAATTCTCTGAAGGAAAATGGACTAAACTTCAAATGATTGACTCACAAAATAAGAAAAAAATATAGGCATCATGGTAACTTCTCAAAATCAATTCTCCGAAGGAAAATGGACTAAAGTTTAAATGATTGACTCACAAAATAACTCATAAATGATAGAACAATAAAAAATCACTCCAATATAATATTAAGAAATTGGAACCAGACCTCTAGGATGAACCAAAATGCTTCAAAATTACACTCATCATTGTTACCTCATTCTGTATTTGTTAATTTCAGCTTATGTTCTATGCCATTTCAGATTAGGGCACAATACTGAAGAAGATAGAACATGCTAATAGATCGATAGAAGACAAGCCAAAACAAAGATAATAAATGGTGGCGTTACGGCGATCAGCAGGATGCTTCTACCAGCAAAGTCTTCAATAGGTCATTCAGCCAAGCGTGTCACACATAACCCAGAACAACCCAAACAAAGAACAGTCTATATATATTACAGCTCCAACGCTGTCCAGAGAGAGAGAATTCCTCCACACCAATGTCTGTCAAATGAACTCTAAGTCTCTCCAATATATAGGAATCTTTGGGGGTGTGTGACACGTCCTTTAAGACATTTAAGTCTATATTTTATTCTAGGCCGACCTAGCACATAAGTGGAATAAATTCAAAGTATATGTTCTGCTCATCCGATCAAGATGATGTTTAGATCAATCTTACAACTCTCCGAAAGAGGAATCCAATAAAAATATTGGGATCGTCATCTGAGCAGCACAACCCGGAGTTTGGACCTAGTTGTCCAATTTTAACACTCCCTCTCAACTAGGGAGAACTTCGTCCACTAGTGCAATCCAAACATCGTGCGTCATCCCGCCATAACTTGCTTTGCTGACCTCTTTATTTCAGAACAGAAGTGGGTCAGTCACAAAGACATCATACCCAACTGACAGATTCAGCACAGAGGTCTGAAACCTCTATAGGACTCACAAAGAGTCTCATACCAACCTGAAGTTGGTTTACCTGACCAGAAGTCAGTTGGAGGTCCGAAACCTCACTAGGACTCAAGAGAGTCATATACTAACCCAAAGTTAGTTTCACTAACCCGAAGTCAGTTGGAGGTCCGAAACCTCGCTAAACTTGATCCCAGATCAAGTAGTTGGACACGTGTCATCCTAGACATAGAGAGTACGGCAATCTTTGATGCGTCCATCGGTCTTGCTATGGTCTCTATTCACTTTTCCCACCTCATTGGCCAAATGAGAGGTACTTCCCATGAGTCCGAAACTTCATGGGTAGGATGCATACGGGGCACAGATCAGAGAGAGGTAAAACATCTCAATATCTTCACGGTGGGGTAGAAGCACACCAACTAGGTTTGGCAAGCCTAGCCCTATGGTTGCTTATAGCACCTAAGCTATCCCCAAACCCCCTTTGAGCTCCCAGAGCTCATCGTCCAACAAAACCCTCAGAATAGGGTTGTTC
This sequence comes from Pinus albicaulis, assembly GCA_034641835.2. Taxonomy (NCBI): domain Eukaryota; kingdom Viridiplantae; phylum Streptophyta; class Pinopsida; order Pinales; family Pinaceae; genus Pinus; species Pinus albicaulis. The sequence continues at coordinate 929,490,637 of CM076584.1, forward strand.
CATGATTCCAAGATTCTCACGGAAGGTTAGGAACATGACCTTCCCCAAGGGCATTGTGAGAATATCCGCGACCTGCTCATCAGTTCCTATATGATCGAGCCTTACGGCACCTCGCTATACCATATCCCAGATAAAGTGGTACCAGCCATCAACATGCTTGGATCAATCGTGGAACCCGGGATTCTATGACAATTGAATCCCCCTCTGGTTATCACAAAGGATAACGGTGGCATCTAGCACATGCTCGAACAGCTCACAGAAGAGCTTTCACAACCAAGTGACTTCACAACAGGCCATACATGTTACAATGTATTCGGCCTCAACGGTGCTCAAGACTACCGAATTTAGATTCCTGCCCGAAGCAGATCTACATGTGAAGTAGCATCCAAATGTGCTCTTGCGATCCACCACACTGCCAGCCCAATCGGCATCAGTACATCCATGGAGTGTCATACTCCCGGCAGTGTATCTCAGCCCATGGTCTATCGTGCCTCAGAGATATCTCAAGAGTTTCTTGGCACCAACCCAGTGAATGATATGATTAACCATGTGTTGACTCGAAGTGTTCACTGCACAACATACATTCGGACGGGTGATCACTAAGAACATCAAGGCTCCTATGAGTTGACGATACTCAATAGGACGGGCCCAGCAACGCTGCCACTCAACTTCTTAAAGTTGAGTTCCATTGGTGTCGACACGAACTTGCAGTCCACCATACTAAATCTTTCCAGAAGCTTCACAATGTATTTTCCTTGAGAAAGGAAAATCTTGCCAGGTCTCTACCAGACCTCTAGGCCTAGACATCAGTCCTAGGTCTTTCATCTCGAACTCAGCAACGAGCTCCCTCTTACACTGAGAGGGTCAGCACCTGTCGGAAAGAGATCGTCCACATACAACACCAGAATGAGAGACTTCCCCTAGACAACCTTGAAGTAAAGGTTCAAATTAGCATTACTTCGAGTGAAGCCCAACTTCATCAAGTAGCTATCTATCCTCTTGTACCTAGCTCTGGGTGCTTGCTTCAGCCCATAGGGTGCTTTCTTCAACCTGCAGACATGGGTGTCCCGATCCTGGGCTTCCAACCCCAGAGGTTGCTCCACATGCATCTCTTCCTTTATCGCACCATGCAAAAATGCGATCTTCACATCATCTGATGAAGACTCCGTCCTTGCGTAGCAGCAAGGGCTATGATAGATCGAATGGTGGTATATCGGGCTACAGGTGCAAATATGTCATCATAGTCTAAGCCTTCCTTTTGAGAGAAGCCACGGGCAACGAATCTTGCCTTGAACTTTTCAGCACTTCCATCAGATCCATGCTTGATCTTGTAGAGCCATTTCGAGGTGACAACTGCTTTGTCCTATGGTCTTGGAAACACATCCCAGACATCATTCTTCATAATGGACTCATACTCTTCGTGCATAGCATCCTTCCAGACTTGATGCTTTACGACTCCCTCAAAGGATCGAAGCTCAGATTGTACAAAAGTACTCATGGCTGCTAGATACCCTAGTATTTATATGGCTTCTTGGTTTTCCTCCGGAATTTCCCCCTCTGAAGCCATATGTCTCTGAGCCATGAGGATCTTGTTTCGTTCAGCAATGGTATCCGCTCAGGGGCATATACAGATATATTCTCCCTCTTAATGCCAGCTTCTCTTTTGAGAGAAGACATTTATGTCAAATGAGGGCATCCCAGACACCAACTTGGAAAGGAGGACTTAATCTTCCACAGTCAAAGCCATCCAGCAGGCTTTACTGATCATGGTTCAAGATTCCAACGTGTCTGAATGCTGCCAAAACACATCTTGCTATTACGCTTCAGTGAGACTGTTAATGTCTCATGCCGACTGCTACATAGGTGTCACTGTAACAGGGAGAATATATCAACACGGCTCAGCTTGTTAGAAGTCCTGTTATTCTGAGGAGGTCTGTTGTAGCTTCCTCAACCAGCCCTCTTCACTGTGACCCACAAAACTAGGAATCCAACATGATTCCTTCTCTCATAATTCTGCACTTGAGAGCTTCATCTACTACATCTGATATCTCATCCAAGGCTGCTTCTTATTTACAGATCTGCCCAAGACTACAGATCTCAGAAATTGGGATCAGATACACCATCCAATACTTGACTGCTTTGCGTTGGGTAATCACCATGAGCTGCCATATCCATGAAGGTCCTTGCTTCACCAAGATGTCACGGATTTGTATATTCATCAAGGCACTTCTGCTGACAAGGGTAGTTACACAGAGTTGTATCACGGAGCTATGTATTTCTGCTCCAAGCTTTTCTTGAAAGTTTCAAGTGCTTCAATTCCTTTTGCTGGCTAAACCCTGTAGCTTCTTCATTCAAAAGATATCTAAAATAAATTTGATCTGTCTTGTTCACAACTTCAATTGTGAACAAGACTATCAACATATCATCATAGCTGATATATATAGAAATGAAGGAGCCAAGAATGTTTGCTTGACTAGTAACTTCAGATCTTCATACTTAATTTGAGCTATCTTTCTGCTGCCTTGAATTTCCTCTTAGGATCAATGATTTCCACTCTTTACCAAATAGTTATGTGGATCATTGTAAGAGCGTAACCATGGATCATATTTTTCTGGGCTTCTTCCTTTCTTCTTCGATTTTTTTTTTTTTTGATGGCACCAAAACATGCTCACTATGGCATTGTGGTATATCTATGAACAGAGGTATGTACATTATACTTAGCACCGAGCTACACCATGAATGTATTGTTTCACTTAGAAACACCGAACCTATTGTAACAACACTTGATAGAACTTTACCTTATCATCACAGCATGGAGTCCACTGTGATATGTCCGTATGACAGAAAAGTAAATATGCAGAGGAGATCCTGAAGAATACAATTTGAATTGCAGGAATGTCGAGAGGGTTTAATGGAAGATTCACATCTCTGCCATTACTCATCTGAGACTTCATATATTACATCGAATTATGCCAAGATTAATCCGCCACTTTATCTTTGTTGAACTGCTCTCATCACCGAAATCACCGAGGCCCCATCCGAACCATCTGAAAAACCCAGAAATCAACAAACTATTATGTCTAAACTGCAAGGGTACAGGCTCCTTTATATTTGCACACTGGAGAAGGATTAGCAGAATTTAGGATTTCATCGACGCTTATTTTATGGACGTCAATAGCAAGAGAGAGAGCGACATGTATAACAAACCGATGGCAAGGAGAGACGAATTCATCGAAAAGAAGCCAAAGCCCTTTCGGATATTCCAAGAAGTATCAGTCTGCCTGTAGCCGTCGTTACATATTTGAAAAATCATTACAGTTCCTGAAGTCTTCAATCCACAGTCATGAAGATTTAAACTTCTGAGCAGAAAATGACGGCTCGACTGACTTAGTCGGCTTCTGATCTTGTATTTACTGCCTGCCTCTTCTTCTGCCATTCCCTGCCTTCTCAAATCACGAAATCGTGTATAGTCCAGCGAGTAACACATTCAATTCTCAGCGCAATCCTGTGTGCTATACAGGAAAATCCCGATGATATGTGTCATGAGTTCGATCCTGCTCCGGCCAAAAATTGACTGATTTCTAGAATCCAAAACTCGGGGATGTGCATAATTATCATTATAAAGAAGGCTCTGATCACCCATGGAGGAATAATCCATTCTAGCATGGAAAGTGTGCACGATGAAAGAGACTGAAGACCGGTTTCCGTTGATGCTGATGTTGAGGAAACCATGACCAGAACGCAAATTGGAAGGAGAATGAATGGATTCAAACCTTGTCTTAATGTAAAATCGAACCCGCCACAAATACACCGTATATATGCCGCTTTATTCTTTGCTGAGGGTTCACGCATATACGCGGCTCCGGCTTGAGTTAACCCGCTGGAATGAGTTTTATGTTATGACACTCCAGTCCTTATCCTTGGTTCAAAAAACACGTTGTCCAAAGTTAATAGTTCAGATTTCCAGCACAACATAGACTGGAAATAACTTTTGCGCAGACAGTGACCTCTTCCTTTAATAAGAAAAACGTGCCCAGCTGGGATCTTGGTGGCTCGGAAATAATCGATTGACACAGAAAACTCGTGTTCTGAACTCAGCCCATTTTAATTTCCAGAATTCATCATTCCTAGGGAAATGTTCAAACAGTGGTTGTCTCTTACAGCACTCAGCCTCCACTACAGGAATGCCTATGTTGTCCCTTGGCCTCCTTCACACTGTCTTAATGTGCTTCTTTCATGCTACGGTTAGGGCACCAACTAGCCCCAACAGACCTGAAGTCGAGGTCTTCTCACTCGGTCTTTATCCAGTAGCTCGAACACCAGAAAAACAATTTCTCAATTAAATTTGGGCTTTGTCTTCTCCCAGCTCTGATACCATGTTAATTTCAGCTTATGTTCTATGCCATTTCAGATTAGGGCACAATACTGAAGAAGATAGAACATGCTAATAGATCGATAGAAGACAAGCCAAAACAGAGATAATAAATGGTGGCGTTACGGCGATCAGCAGGATGCTTCTACCAGCAAAGTCTTCAATAGGTCATTCAGCCAAGCGTGTCATACATAACCCAGAACAACCCAAACAAAGAACAGTCTATATATATTACAGCTCCAACGCTATCCAGAGACAGAGAATTCCTCCACACCAATGTCTGTCAAATGAACTCTAAGTCTCTCCAGTATATAGGAATCTTTGGGGGTGTGTGACACGTCCTTTAAGACATTTAAGTCTATATTTTATTCGAGGCCGACCTAGCACATAAGTGGAATAAATTCAAAGTATATGTTCTGCTCATCCGATTGAGATGATATTTAGATCAATCTTACACCTCTCCGAAAGAGGAATCCAATAAAAATATTGGGATCGTCATCTGAGCAGCACAACCTGGAGTTTGGACCTAGTTGTCCAATTTTAACAGTATTGGCTCTATCAAATTGTATGGAACAAACGATAATGATGGTGAGTATGAATGGTAGGTTTCAGTAAAAATAGCAGCTCTTGGACAAAGGTTTTAGCAGCATTGTTAGTAGATCTCAGTTTTCCATCCCCATTTTCCAAAGGTCAACATGCATCAAAGATGGAAATTTTAGCATTGGAAGTCATTACAACACCAATTTTAATTGAGTATTGCATCAAGTTTACAGGTCTATTAGCACCCAGAATTGCACCCATGCAATTATCGTGCTACCTTCCACCCATGCAATTCTCGTGCTAACTTCCAGATTTCTTCATCAACCTATTTCATTTGGGGGCATCCTTCATAGGATTGTTGATATAGCAGTTCCATATCATTCATGTCAGACAAGATTCCACACCTGGGAACCATTTCTAGTGTTGCAGTTTAAGATTCAGAGATGTTTTATGAAACATTCAAGGTTGATAGCTCCATTGGAGTTTATTGACAATTTGCGTGCAACATGTATGCAATCTTGAGATGCTGGTATTTTCTGCAGTTGGTGTTCCGAGGTTTGCATGTTGGATTTTATGACACATACAGGTTCCTTGTTATCATGGAAACCTAAGAATGCCATTTTTCAGTGACATGCAAAGTGTTTTATGAAACTGCTATTTTTAGCATTTGGGCCTACAAGTCTTGAGTGTTAAATCAGAGAGCATACTCTTGTTCTTTGGAGGCACACGAGTTGAACAAGCCCATTTTCCTCTACATGCATAGTGGTGCAATTTCTAGCAAAGTCTATTATAGTAACTGATTACATGGGTGCTATTTTGGCATTAGGGGGTTCCTAATTTTTATTAGGCTCGTCTCAACATTCTGAGGTTCCTATTTTGTTTGGAGGGATCATTGCTAATTTTTTGGACGCTTATTTTAATTTTTTAGGAAGAGATGCGATGCTTGCAAAGTGATGATTGGTCAGAGATGGTCTCTTGAGCCAAAGTAGCAAAAAAAATATTTCCATGATTATAATTTATAATGTAATGACTATTAGGATTTGACATGGCTTTTTATCTTTTCTATGCAAGGAGCAGTTTAAGTGAAGATTATTTACAACAAAAAATATTAACTCTTATCCAGAACGTGTGCACACAAGTGGATGCATGCAATCTGTTTTGAACTCAGGTGTATCTATTCAGTTGCAGTTGAGTGTGCCTGCATGAGATACTAATCCAATTCTAGTTCAATTTGAGGTTTAGTTAGATTCTTGAAATTCACATGCATTACTATTATTGGCCAAGGAAGGCATGCCATAAGAAGGAAGAGATATCTATTGTATTTGTTTTAAGAGATGGAGAAAAGAGTTGAATCTCCTATGCACTTGTAATAGCCTAATCGAACTTTGATGTTACCGAGAATCGAACACTTAGCCCGCATTCCCTCTTTCTTTTTGTTTACTAATGCTGCAGCACTCTCACCTAACCAAATTTATTGGTTTCATTATCATATGTTTGATGGGTATTTCTTCCCTGGCTTAGAGAAATCTTTGTGAACTTCAAACCTCAAATGTTCAATATTAGAAATCCTATCCCTTGGCTTGGTTTCAAGCAACCAGGACAAGATTGTGAATCTATTTTATCACTAGTGTAGGGATTCGTTTAGCCTACATTGACAGAGTGATTAGGATGACTTGATTTGGAGAGATTCGTTCAAAGCAAATGCTTCATCAGATTTCTCCATTATCAATTGGACACTTGTTTAGTTTCACCTAACTCCATTGCTATGGGCAGCCACCAGTCTTTCCAGATCCATCCCAAAGCCTATGTTGATTTACATTTAATGAGTCTTCCCTAATTACTGATCTAACTTGTAGTTCCTATGTTTAATTGGTAGATCAAAAGCAGCATCAAGCAACACCCTCATGGATTTGGCACAAATCAACCCAAAGCGAGAGATGAATGTCGAGATGACAGTGAACATTGTCTCTGCCATTGCACTTGCTGGTCTTGAATGATATTCTGGATTTTGTGTTTTGTAGAATACATAGAATAACATAGAATAGGGTTGGCACAGATAGCTTTTGCCCGCTTAGCGAAATAACGAACTCTAGTTCCTCTCTCTTGAATTAGTTGATAACCACTGCGGAAAAGGACTAAACCAAATGCTCATTGTTCACTTTGTGTATTTTGGTTAAGTCTGCATTTGTTTCATTTCCAACTATTTACTTTCATGCAAGTAGATAATTAGCTCACAAAAAGAATGGAGCACGAAAAGAATGGAGGATAATAAATCCCAGGTTTACGTTCCTTGGTTTAGTTAATTCACTAGATTATTTATTTGTTTTACAAATCAACCCTAATCCACTCTCATGTAAGTTTATAACCCTAAAATCTATAACCATAGAACACTATGGAACATTAATACCCTATAACTTAGTATTCTCCTTCATTCCTCCTTGTTTTCCTGGTGTCTCCCAAAAACCAGGTGGTATGCCCGTTTCCCTTCCCTTCTAAGAAATCAAGCTTGAATCTCCCCCTTGGGATAGGGTGGTACCTCACACTAACTATAACGCTGCACCAAATAGCGACCAATGATTTATATCTCGTGAGTAAATGCCAATGAGTATGTGTCGTAGATATTTAGAAATTTACATTTATGACCAGAGCATTAACGTTTGAATCAAAATCTGAAAGATTGAAATATAAATTATGAAAGTGACAATGAAATTGACATTATCATATTTAATGTTATTTTGCATTTTAATTTTAAATGTTACATTTCTAGTAATCCTAGTTATGTATTTACTATTTTACTGTTTTCCATTTTAATAATTTTAACATATGTAAATATTTATATACATGTGTGTGACTCACCTTCCCCGTGTACACAAATTTCAAAACTAGCACACTCTCGTTCACACCCCTAACTATCTTGGAAGTTACTAATATCTGCATTTAGTTGCGTGTTGACAGTCTTTTTAACCATTAAACTGTCGGAATAGCAATTTACACAAATTATTGGTAAGATCGGAGACATTGAGTGTAGGCATGGATACTCCAAGAATCAATTTGTTCGCACTATTTTCTACGTTTATAACGGAATGTAAGTTTATTGCATTATCTTTGATGGACAAAGCAGGCCTGTTTTTGTAGATTAGCTTCACTTGGAAAAAGGTTACCCGTCAAACCTGTCAATCTTGAGTCCCAGAAAAATCAAAAAAGGATGGCATAAAACTGCAGTTTCGCCTGCTTTTGGTTTGATCAAATGCAATGAACCAAGGAAACTCCACAGACTATTAATTACAAAATGGCTGCTTTCTAACAAGTCCCCTAAACGTCAAATTCACAAATCTGCAGGTTTTTCCAACCAAAGCCTTTTTTTTATTGGGCTTGCAAATTTTGCATGGATTCATAAGAAATTCTATAAATTTCGAGTGTTTTCGACCAGCTATATTGAAAGGGCACGCTTGTGGCATGTTGATAATAGGACATCTTGCGATGAACATATATATAGCCAACTATAATAATCTGCAGTCCGTTTTATCGGAAATGAGTAAGTACATAAATAAATAATACCTGATAGTCATTCCAAGTGCAGTAAGTGGCGGCAGACTGGATCGTGATTCCTTTTTCTCTTTCCAAGTCCATGGAGTCCATCTTGGCACCGACGCCATCCTTGCCGCGGACTTCATGAATTTCATGAATCCTTCCAGTGTAGAACAGAATTCTTTCGGTCAAAGTAGTTTTCCCGGAATCAATGTGTGCTGATATTCCGATGTTGCGAATTCTTTCCATGGACTCCCTCCATGCTTCTTTGTCCTCCTTAGGCCGAGCTAATCCGGCCAGCTGCCTCAAAATTGAGTATGAGGAAAGGAATGGGGAAGGTACAGCGGGGCCATAGTGTTTGGATATCAGAGCTCGGGCCGGTGCAAGAAGACGAGCTGCACTGATCCTTGACATGACTTCGACCCTAAACCCTAATTGCACCTAAAACCCCTGAAAACAGAGGACGTAAAGACTTTTTAATAGTTAGCAGGGATTTTATATACCAGCACTCTGACCCTAAATTATGTTTTATCCATGGAGTTTTCGGAGACTGTAACTTGTGGTTCCTTCTTGTATTTTCTTCGACCAGAGTAAACTTCACCTTTTTTATTAAGATTTACCCTTAAAAATTCTAAAATTTAAAATTTTATTTAAAATCTTTTGGATGGTTTCTTTTAACTTATATTTATATATATATATATATATATATATATATATATATATATAATTTAAACATTTTACAAAATAATTATTGGAAATAAATAAATATATATATATATATATATATATATATATATATATATATATATATATATATAATATTATTTTTTAACTTTGTTCAAAATTGATGCATTGTGTTGTGAAAGAGAAGTTTCTTTGTTCATTCTCATCTTAAACATAATTTGGCAAGATTAACAAGTTTATATTAGTGGTAAGTCTCTCATAATTTGGCAAGATTAACAAGTGTTATATTAGTAATAAGTTTCTCTCTTAATTAAAATTTTAATGGTTCATTTTCTCTTGAATATTAAAAAATGACAAAATGGAAAAAAAAAAAAAAAAAAAAAAAAAAAAATAATCATTATAGCAAAGACTTAATGAAATTAATTAAATATATTGTTCAAAAAAAGAAAAGTTTCCTATTTCTAAACATAATTAAGATAGATCCCTCATGTTGGGTGAAGGAATTTGATGTCTGTCATTGCAATGATGGGGACAGTTTGAATGACTAGGCACCTGGTCCGACGCATGCTTCAAGCCCTGCCTGCATTCTCTGGAGTAAATGCTCAGGTGAAACAAGCATTCAAGCACCATTGGAATCCGTACATATTCTCTTCCTCCCACCTTCGTTCCATTATAGCTCGAGTCCATTCTAGTTGTAGTATGATGGCTCTTAATCATCATATGAATAAGAGGTCTGCTTTAATGACAAAGCATGGCGTCATTATACATGTGCTCCCTTGCTTAGATATCTTCAGAGCGACTGTAGTTGGTTCTCCATTGCATTCGGCTTTCATAGATATGCCTGCTCATCACCATCATGTCAACCATTCTTCTTATCGTTGTGCATACCCATGCAGGTCCATCCTTGGGTCTGTATTGGTTCTCCCCATGCTAGCGTATTTGCATTTCCTTTCATGTCACTCTCGGTGTGAATTAATCTCCAAGCTTCTATTGGTGGTTGGGTGGAGCTCGTTGGCCATCGTGATTGACACTCATTCTTCGCCTCTCCCATCGAGTGGTGTGCTTCCTTTCGCTACGCAGACTTTGTTGAATGTTTTCCCGTTGGGTAAATTTTGGTGTATTTTTCTCTCTAGTACCACCTACTCTTCATTGCTCTAATTCATCTCAATGTCAACACCCTGTAGCTAGTATCCTTCTCAATGATGCTTGTGGTGCCTTTACCTCAAGGCCTCCAAGGTTGTATAGCTTGGTATTGGTATCTGAATGGTCAAAGGTTGGCAACTCATTGTTCGACTTGTATAGTTTGAGAAATGTTGTGGCTCAATGTTCAAAAGGGATAGAGGTTCGCAGCTACTTGAGGATGGCAAGGGAAAAAATCTTGGCTTAGTCAATAGCTGGTTCGAGGCTCGCATGACAAAGTTGGAAACCGTGGTCAGTGGTTCAACCAGGCTCGTGGTCTACTCATGCAAACTCAGGCTAGTGTGGGTGGTCTTTCGGGATGGTCCAGCATCAAAACTTCCAGATTTGTTGGCTCAATTAAATTTTTGTTTGTCTCATGGGTATGGGGATTTATCCTTTTGTTAGTGGTAGTGATATGGCTAGAAGCATCTAGTTTGGTAATTGGTAGAACTTGGGTAAAGTCCACTTCTGAACAGTGGCAATGGTCAAGCATAATATCTATAATCTTAAATTACTGAACTTATGCCATGATCCAGGTGGATATTGGTGGCCACCCACCTATTCCACCTAGATCTCTAGTCGATTTCATCAGTTTCCTTGTTTATAGCAGCATTTACTATTTTTAGCAGTTTTTTGGGTCCTAAACTTTTGGAGTAGTTTTGACCCCCCAAACTGTGTTTTTTATAGGTCCACAGCAGGCTCGTAACCATAGGCTTGTGCCTATGGAAAATCCTGTAGTACTCGAAGAGATCTTTCCGACGATATATTAGATGCACCAAACGAAGATAATATGACCATGTTACGACCCCGGGAAGTTGGTTCCCCAACTAACCCCAACAAGGCTCGCAAACTCTTGGTGTTCCATCTCATGGGGATATGGTTTTAGTTGTTTAGGGTTTTCCCATGTTGTTCAATAATAAAAAAATCACTTGAGCCTCGTTGTAACACAATTCAGAGGCATGTGGCCGCTGCATCACTTCCTAGAGATAAGCTATCATCATTCAAGCTAGTTTATTTCCATTATGTATGTAAGCTTATTTTAGTTATTTGATATTAATGAAATGGATTATATTTTTTTTCGCATCTCTGCATTTATGATTACTTCTATATTTTATTGCGTTTCTACATAAATCTGGATCAATGGTGTTGGAGCGATCTGGTCTTTCTCGATCTTTCTTTGCATGTCCCCAACGAGGTCGGGGTATAAGGAGTTAAGGCTCGATCTCATTGAACCTGTGCAAGATTAACCTCGCAAACTTCAACAATCTCCCATGGTGGAGGAAAATAAATACAAGGGAGTAGGAGATCTTATAAAAATATTGATCGAGGAGGCCCTCAAGAAACAGAGGAATGCGATGATGGATAACTTTTCCCAGATCCTTCAAAGACTACCCACCAGCGACGCATTTTCATTTGGAAATCACTCTAGAGGTGCCACTCCTTTTAAGGTACAAGTTAACTTCGACATTCCCATATTTGAGGGCCAAATAGATATAGACGACGTAGATAGATGGTTGAATCTATTAGAATGATATTTTCAGTTCATGACTTTTCCAATCGGGGAAAGATTACTTTTGCACTCCTCAAAGCCGCCCCCCATGTCAAGGGCTAGTGGGAAACCTATTGTGAGCAAAAGGACGAGGGGGAATCCTCCCTATTCTCGGCCGCACCCACTTGGAATTCTTTCCGAGATGCCATTAAGGAACAATAATGCCCCGTGGGGAGCTATGAGGACAAGTACATATAATGGACTACGTTGTGGCAACAAAGGGATCAAGATGTGCATGAGCTAACGAATTTGTTCCATACCCTGCGCACAAAGTTGGGTATCAAAGATTCAGAGAAACATTTGGTGCTTAAGTACCGCAGTTGTCTGCACAGATACATCCAGGAGGAAATGGAGTTCCTTGACATCTCCTCACTTGGTGCAACATACTGGTATGCTGCCAAGATTGAGCATAAACTCAAACAAAAGAAGCAAGACTTTGGATCTGTGAATCAGAAGCAAGGGAAAGGCACCCCCAAACCACAAAACAAAGGACAAGGCCAAGGCGGGATGGCCCAGGACAACCCGTCAAAGTCGCAAGTGAAGAACAACACCACGAATCCAAAGAAGGATATGGGAAAGTGGTGTGAGTTCCATAAGAGCTCCACTCACAACACGAGTGAGTGTCAGGACAAGCAGTCACTAGTGGCCGAGCTAAAGGCTTCTGAGTCAGATGCATGTTTTGAATCAAAGTAAAAACTCGACAAGGGGAATGACAAAGGGAAGCAGATTATCGATGCGAAGCCCAGAACCACCGTGGCCACCACCAAGATCTAAAAGGAAGAACTCGAAGGTCCAGAGGAGGGGGGGCACCTATTCCATTCCCAAATGTGGGTGAAGGGTTCCCCGCTGCAGTTAATTATCGACAGCAGGAGACAAAAGAACCTCATTTTAGAAGAGGTCGTGAAGTGGTTGGGCCTATCGATCATAGCACACCCACGGCCATACACCATCAGGTAGCTTCCCCAAGGATGGGATCTTTGCGTTAGCCAGCAGTGTCGCCTTCCCTACAGCATCAAACCCTTCATGGATGAGGAATTATATGATGTTGCTCCTCTTGAAGTTTGTGATGTATTATTAGGCCAACCATACTTATGGAAGTGACATGTTGTGTATGAGTCTCGACCCCACACTATTATTGTTGCTCTGGGTAATAAGTTGTAAAGGATACTAGAGGTAGCATCGCCTACCGCCATCTCTTTGATTACTGTGAAGCAATGTAGTAAGCTCATTTCCCAAACCGAGAAATTTGTTTTCCTTATGATCCACCCTCAGGGTAAGAATAAGATTGTGGCCACGACCTCTAAACAGGGCTCCTCTGCACGACAACAACAGATGGACAAGGTCATGGAGGAGTACGGGGACATCTTCACCTCACTGGCAAGGGTGCCTATGCACTGTGAGGTCAAGCACTACATCTATCTGGCCTTAGGCGCGCCGCTACCTAATGGACCAATCTATCGGGGCTCTGTTCTAGAGAACGACGAAATAGAGAGGCAGATTCAGGAGCTGTTGCAGAAAGGTCACATCCAACCAAGTTCATCACCCTATGGGAGCCTAATCGTGTTGGTGCAGAAGAAGGATGGTACTTGGAGACTATGTATTGAATATCGGGCGCTGAACAAGATCACTGTCAGGAATAGATATCCAATCCCATGAATTGATGACCTTATGTACCAACTCAAGGGGGCCAATTATTTCAACAAGATTGACTAGAATTTTGGGTATCACTAGGTACCAATCGAACCCTCTGATGTGTGGAAGACTGCCTTCAAAGCCAAGGAGAGCCTTTTTGAACGGTTGGTCATGCCCTTCGAGTTGACAAATGCTCCTGCAACCTTCATGAGGGTGATGGACAACATCTTGTGACCATTCATTAACTCATTCGTGGTGGTGTATTTGGATGACATCCTCATCTTCAACCGAAGTTGGGAAGAGCACCTCCACCACATTCAACGGGTTCTCCAAACACTGCATCAACACAATTTGTGTGCAAATTTGGAGAAATGAACTTTTGGCATGGCCTAGGTTCAATATCTGGGGTACATTATTGATTAGCGGGGGTGCATGTGACCCAACCAAGATCCAGTTCATTTGGGATTGCGCAGCCCCAACCACTCTAACAGAGCTCCACAGCTTTCTAGGTCTTGCAAATTTCTACCGCAAGTTCGTGTTGGGGTTCTCTCATATCACTTGGCCTTTGAATCAAGTCACAAAGGGAGGAGCGAAATCAAAATTCTTTTGGTTTGAATCTCAAGAGAAGGTTTTCGCAGAGTTGAAGCATCACCTATGCTCTGCACTAGTGCTCACATTACCAGACTTGCAACAACCATTTGAGATCGAGATAAATACCTCTGACTATGTTATTGGGGTAGTACTTACTCAACAGGGGCATCTAGTGGAATATCACAATGAGGCACTTCTAGACACAATTTCAAAGTATCCCACCTATGACAAAGAGGTGTATTCCATTGTGCAGGCCTGCCGAAAATGGAAGCATTACATTTTGGGGAAGGAAACGGTCATCCACACAGATCACCAACCCCTACAGTTCATACAAACACAAGGTAAGTTGCAGAACGATCACCATCAGAAATGGGCCACATACCTGCAATAGTTCCATTTGAACATCAAGTACAAGAAGGGAAACACCAATAATGTTGCAGACTGCCTCAGTCGACTTCCGATCATGGCGTTAACCACTATGCTCAACTCTTGTGGGCACGAGACTTCGAGTTGGCCACATATCTACAAAAGTGATCCATAATTCAACGACACATGCCAGACGCTCCTAGAGGGTAAGCAAGTTCCAAATTTTCACCTCCAGGATGCATTGTTATGCCACCTGGTACACACATGTGCTCCTTCAAGCGAACGTGCCAAGATGATTTGGGAAATGCACTATAGTCAGGTTGTTGGACATTTCGGGGTCGAGAAAACAATGATAGTACTGCAGAATTATTTCTATTGGTCGAACCTTCGACGTGATGTTGGGAAGTACATTAGATCCTGCATTGCCTGCGCCATTTCAAAATCGACCATCAAGAAGCAAGGCCTATATAATCTGTTGCCTACCCCTAGTTGGTTGTGGGAATCCATCTCCATGGATTACATGTTGGGTTTTCCTTCTACCAAGCATGGCAACGACCGCGTTTTTGTTGTCATCAACAGATTCTCTAAGATGGTCATTATGGCGGCCTACAAGAAGAATATCACAATTAAAGCCATTGCTAAACTCTTCTTTGAGCGAGTGTGGATACACTTTGGGATCCCATAGTCCATTATCTCAAATCGGGACTTTAGGTTCCTCAATACATTTTGGTCAAGTCTCTGGTCGATGTTGGACACCAAGCTCACTAAGTCCACAACTTTCCACCCCCAAACTGATGGCCAAACGTAGGTCATCAATAGGATGATTGTACACATTTTGCGCATGTACAACTCAAAGCATCCATGCACATGGGATGAAAGCCTCCCCTATGTCCAGTACAACTATAACCGACCTCTCCACAACTCAACTAGCCACAACCCCTTTTTGGTGGGCTTGGGATTCCAGCCACTATGTCCCATTGTTGTTTTATACCATTTGCAGCTACTCAGGAAGATTCGGGTCATGTCCAGTTTGAAGTCGACAAGGCAAACAACTTCATTAAGTGAACTCAACACATTCGCCAATAGGTCCATGACATATTGGACAGAGCCAATGCTAAGTACAAGTAGCGACATGATCAACATCGGGTGCCACACAAGTTCCAGGTGGGCAACAAAGTTTGGCTACATTTGCAAGAGGAGCACCTCGATGGGCCCCACTGCAAGCTTCGCCTGCTCCAATATGGGTCATATACCATCACCAAGGTTGTAGGGGACAATGCCTTCAAGCTCAGTATTCCATCATTCCTTGGTCTACACCCAATTTTCAATGTGGATCGCCTTCGACCCTACTTTCCACCATTGTTGGACACATCTGACATTGCATAACAACTCACACTAATAGAGTTAAACCAAAAATACATGGAACATGCCACAACTGATTGGATCATGGACACACAAATCAAGAACACCCGCAAGCAGAGGATCCATCTATATCGAGTTGTCAAAGCAGGTTAACTCCTTCACAAGGGCAAGTGGTTCACCAGGGACCATATTCAACATAAATTTCCTCACCTCATGGAGGCTCTGCACGCAATGGGGACCATTGCTTCCTAAGGGGGAAGGAATGATCCAGGTGGATATTGGTGACCACCCAGCTATTCCACCTAGACCTCCAGTTGGTTTCATCAGTTTCCTTGTTTATAGCAACATTTACTATTTTTAGCAGTTGTTTTGAGTCCTAAACTTCCAGAGCAGTTTTGACCCCCTAAACGACATTTTTTTAGGTCTGCAGCAAGCTCATAGCCATAAGCAAGCCTATGAAAAATCCTATAGTACCCGAAGAGAGATTTCCAACGATATATCATATGCGCCAAACAGAGATAATATGACCAAGTTATGACCCTAAGAAGTTAGTTGCCCAACTAACCCCAACGGGGCCCACAAAGACTTGGTGTTCCATCTCCTGGGGTTAGGGTTTTGGTTGTTTAGGGTTTTCTCATGTTGTTCAATAATAAAAATGTCGTCGAGCCTCATTGTAACACAGTTCAGAGGTTTAGTGAAAATTTGGGGCAGGAGGATGGAAAGGTGGAAAAACTTGGTTAGGGTTTGGAAGGCACGACTACTCGGGAAGGCTGAGAACCTGTTACTGGTGTACGTATTGCGATATTAACCTGCCATTTGTATGCATTCTTACCTTTGCATACATCCTTACCTTCCTAGGGTTTCACACATCATTGGTATGCATTTTTTCCTAGCTCAATTAACAACGATGGTCTTTTGTTTGGTATTGCGTTACACTACTTCGGGTCTCCTTTCACTTTGGCATTCACGAAGTATGGTCTAAGCTGCAAACGACTTCAGTTTATTCTCACCTCTTTCTCTCACAGTTACAACGTGCTTTACGTTTTACTAGACATGCACTGTGGTTAAACCTATGGAATTTGTTGGTCTAGAGTTGAAAGAGGAGGATATTCTAACTGTTTGGGGTATGGAGCCGACTAAGCATTACTTGACCAAGGTGGCTATTCCAGCTTGATCTCCATATGGCATGCAGGGAGTTGAAAGGATTTCATAGAGTCTAGTGGAAGGGATCGATTCTTTAGGTGTTGTTGACCTTAGTATTTTCAAAACGGTTTCTTGTGGTCTTGACAACTGCCTGTAGGATGGTCTGAAGTTTATTGATTTCGCGGAGGCATGGTCAGCACCGGTAAAAGCGAATTCACAAGTAAGTTCCACACTCTCCTTACAATCCCTCGTCCTTTTTTTTCCCTTGAGTGGTCTAGAGGATATTATTCACAGTTGTGGTCTGGTTACGAATGTTGGCCTGAAAACTTGCTTAAATAACAGTGGGGATTGGAATGAGTTATTGGGAAACCCTCCATTGGTGCCCATAAAGGTGGGGAGTTATAAAGTTTTCAACCATCTGTGGGGTCTTTTTTCGAACGTCCTCATGTTTTGGCAGAGACACGTGGTGAAACCCTTCCCTTGGAAAATCGGCGGCCCCATGAGGGCTTCAACAGAGTTTTGCATGAAGGGGATGTAGGGGAGAAGCTCGGGCCACAGACATATTTCAATGGTATCCCTTATGAAGCTCCTTTTGATCTACCAACCCATGATGTGGGGGATTTCTCTCAGGGATTAGTGTACGAGCTTACGGAGGTCTTACAAGTACCCTGGGTTTCTCCAACAGGTGTGGAGCAGGTGGAAGGGTGGTTAATGCCACTCGAAGAGGAGGGCGAAGATGTACCGAAAGATTTATCACTCTATGGCTCGGCACTAAATGGTTGTCAAGCAGGATTAAAACGAAGAAAAAAAAGGAAAATTATCAAGAAAAAATTGGAGTTCCCAAATTTGGTTTTGGGGGTAGACATTCAGGTCGACCAGGCGATGGCGGCCTCAGACATCATTCTAGTGGGCAGAGAGCGTGGAATTTTTTTCTACACAATACATTTATGAATGGATTGAAAAATCTTGGGGAGAGGCACCAGATAAGGAGGTGGAGGTGATAAATTTGGCTGAGGGATGGTTGATGATCAATTTTACAAACAAATAGACTCTAGAGTGGGTTCTCGCACGCAATTTGGGTTCTGGCATAGCATCAATCCTCGTCAAGTGGTGGACGCCCCTATTTGATGCACAATGGGAAAGAGTGGACGAGATCCTGGTATGGGTGCATCTATCATCTTTGCCTCCACACATATGGACCATGGATGTTTTCAGGGCTATTGGGGACAGTCAGGGCACTTTTTTGGATGTGGACATGTCATTTCATGTTTCAAAATGCAGGAATGCCACTCATATCCTGGTTCGTCTTGTCCCTAGAGAAGGTCTGGCCGAAAAAATTCAACTACACCTCCACAGACACTCTTTCTTTTAGGTTATTTATTATGAGCACTTAACTTTCAAGTGCCATATATGTCACAAATATGGTCACTTGGCTAGAGATTCCCCTCTGGGCATCAGTAGGAGGCGCTAATGGAAGGGATTTATCAGAAATGATTATCGGGCTCAGGTTGAACAGGTTGAAGGGGGCGAATAGGTACAGATGGAAGAGGTGGTGCACTTACAAGAAGAGGGATTGATCTCGATGGAAGGGATGGAGGAACCGAACGATCATCTAGAGATTCCACATGAACGAGAGATGAACCATGCACAAGACGACTAGGGACCTATAGAACCTACACCTGCCTCGACTGGTACTATTCCTCAAACCCCATATTTTATACATGATACTCTTGATCGTTTATTAAAATCTATACAAGCGCCTGGTCCTTCCAAGCCTCATGTGAATGAGCCACTGTGCATAAAAAACCTTTCTCTAGCCATAGACAACATTATTACTTCCATCCCTATTATCAATTAATACTTTTCCTTATAATCTTTGTCTGCAGGATAAAAAAATCTAAGTGTGTTGAAGCCATTGGAGGGTTGGGAAACCACCCTGTACCTGATGAGCCCAGGAAAATTAGGGGTCAGAAAATAGACTTATCAAAGGGTCAATTAAAAGCAATGATAGATATTGCTAATGGGAAACAATTATCACTCAAAGGGGTGCTTAGAGCAGCGCAGTTCTCTATCATTGTTTCTAAATGATTTTGTTGTCTTTAAGCTATAGAGGGTTCGCTAGAACCCATAAGAAACTAGCTCTAAAATCACTTTTCCTTCATTATAGACATGATGTGATTATGCTCCAAGAGACTCTGGGCCCGAGCGAAATAGTTATGTCATCCCTCAAGAAATTGCTTCCGGGTTGAACTTTTGTGACCGTTGATGCTAAAGGAAGATCGATAGTATTAGCTATGGGCCTCAAAGGTGTTTCTTTAAAACTAAAAAATTCTTAGGGTTTTGAATTGGTCATTGGAGCTGAGGTCTATCTAACTGAATTAGTTATATATTTCACTATTTTCAATATCTATGGGCCCTGCCAAGAGAGGATATCTTCCTGGAACAAATTACTCTCAAAGTCATACATGCTTGATCCTAATTTGGTGCTAATAGGTGATCTCAACTTCTCTTTAGGCATGTCTAAAACATGGGGCCCTATGATACAAGCTGACCCCCTTGTAGATTTTTTCCTAAACAAATTAAGATAAGGCCGCCTCATCGACTCAAATATAATTAAAATTTATCCTACATGGAGGAACAGAGGAGCGGGGGATGTTTGTGTGGCAAAGAGACTCGATAGTTTCCTCTTGAAGGAAGATTTTGCAATTCTAATCACGAGTTTTAGGCAATGGGTCAGGTCCAGGGGGAATCAGTCCACTCTCCCATCTTACTTGAGACGACAGAACCTAACAAAAAACTTGGTTCCCCTTTCAAGTTCAATCGAGGATGGCTAAAGGACCCAAACTATATTAGGCTTGTTCAAGAAACATGGAGCCCTATGGATAGGTCTGAGATTAGATCCCATTCACAATCCCTTATGAGTAATCTAAAAAAACTTAAAAAGGAGACAACATCATGGGCAAAAGAGAAACTGAAAAGGGATGAAGCTAACCTTCGAGAGATTGGGGAAGAACTAGAAAGAATGGAAAGTCTAGAAGCAGATGGATATGAGACTGAGGAGAAGAGGGATAGGATAAAGTTACTGGAAACTAGGAGAAGGAAATTTTTATCTAATACTGAAGAACAATGGTGCTTAAAAAGTCGAGCCATCTAGCTCATAGTCAGGATGAAAATACAAAATTCTTCCAAAATTATTCCAAAGGGAGAAAACAATCCAATACCATTTGGGAACTTAACAAGCCAGGTGGGGGCAAGAAACAATATTTTAATGAGCTAGAAATAATGGGAAAAGACCATTTCAAATCCCTATTCATAGCCCCTAAGGGAGCAACAATTGCAGAGGTGATTCAGGTCGCCCAAATTTTTCCCAGACATGTTGAGGAGGAAGATAATGAGAGGTTAATGGCTCCTGTTTCGAAACGGGAAGTTGAACTTGTTCTAAATTATATGAAAAAAGACAAGATTCCAAGGTTCGATGGCTAGACAATGGAGTTTTTCCAACATTTTTGTGACTCGATGGGGGATGAGATTTTTGGAGTGGTGGAAGAATCAAGAAATAGGGGTTTTATCCATGAACCTTTTAACTCTACTTTCATGGCTATAATTCATAAATCTGACTCCCCAACCTCTTTTGATGACTTCAGACCTGTATCCTTGTGTAATTGTATTTATAAAATCATCGCAAAAACCATTGCCACTAGACTAGAACCTATTCTCTCCAGTAACATCTCTAAAGAACAATTTGGTTTTCTGGATGGCAGGCAGATCCATGAAGCCATTGGGGTGGCGCATGAATCAATGCATAACATTAAGAAGTCACAGAAAAAAGGTTTGATTGTAAAAATTGATCTTTCAAAAGCATATGACAAGATGAGCTGGATATACTTGAGACTTCTGCTGACACATTTTGACTTCAATATCGTTTTCATCGACTGGATTATGGGTTTCATTTCTAATGTATCCTTTATTGTTCTTATAAATGGGGTTGCTTCTTCTTTTTTCATAGTCAGAGATGCCCCCTCTCCCCACTCCTGTTCTTATTAGTCGTGGAAGGCCTAAGTCAACTACTTATTTCGGCTAAGAGAAGAGGAGACCTAAAAGGTATATAAGTAGAAACGGATCTGTTCATTTCTCATTTACTCTTTGTGGATGACATCCTCCTTTTTAGCAACGGATCTATTCATTTCTCATTTACTCTTTGTGGATGACATCCTGCTTTTCAACAACGGGACCCGGGAAGATCTAAACCAGCTAAAGTGTTCTCTGAACCTGTTCTTGAAGACCACTGACATGATCATAAACTCTCATAAACCTTCAATTGCCTTTGAAGGCCTATCAGACCATGAACTTGAAAGGATCACTACTTTTCTTCCTTTCGTTTGCCACCCTATGGGGGAAAGCTTGAGATACTTGGGTTTCTATCTGAAACCTGACTCCTACAAAAAACAGGACTGGTACTGGTTGTTGTAAAATATTAAGAATTGTATAAACCTTTGGAGTTACAAATGGTTATCCAGAGCAGGAAGATTGGTACTCATCAAATCTGTGTTATCGGCCATCCCGGTGTATTAGATCGCACTTTCTTGGGTTCCTAAAGGCATCCTCTACAAGATCGGAAAACTTTGCAATCGCTTCTTATGGGCTGGGAAAAAGGAGGAAGTTGTCATCCCATGGGTTGCCTGAGATAAAATAACAAGGCCAAAGGAATGGGGAGGGTGGGGCATAAAGGACTTACAACTCTTTGCCTCCTCTCTTGCTGCAAAATCTAGGTGGAGGATGTTGACTGAGGACAATCTCTAGACAACAGTAGTTAAAAGGAAATACATTGATTTGACTCCCATGGATGAATGGATTTGTATGAGAGGGAAAGAATTTTCAAAAGCCTTTGTCATCTGGAAGGCAACTATAGTATCTTTCAAGATTATGGAAGAAGGTTTGGCTTGGCAGGTGGGAAATGGGGACAATGTAGAATTGGCATGGATCCATGGGTGGGTTGTAATGAGGCCTATACCCTATCAAGAGGGATTTTGGAATTGTTACATTCAAAAGCAATTGTTTTCATGAACTAGAACACAAAGCAAGGGGCTACTACAATCTGGCACCAGGCATGGAAATTGGCGGAGGGCATTCAAATTGACCCACAATGGTGGCATGAGTGGCACTTATTTTTACAAGAGCTCCTTCGCAAAAATGTCAAGACAAAAGTCTATCCATAAACCTTTCGTCGGGTTCATGCCCAGTATGGGTATTACTCCCCAAAGTTTGGATATGATTACTTGATGAAGCGAAGGGAATAGGGGGCTCAGTACTGGTGGAGCAAGCCTATCTGGAAGTAGAGTAGCCTAGAAAAAACAAGATCATTTTTCTGGTGTATTTTAAGAAGCAAAGTGCCTACTTGGGACATGTTACAAAGGCATAATAAACATGGGTTGGGTTGGTGCATTGTTTGCAAACATGCCAAAGAATCTTTTGAGCACTTATTCCTCAAATGTTGTTTTTCTCTAAAAGTGTGGGAGTTCACTCTATCCCTTTTAGGCATAAGCACAATATGGAATGGGGTGAAATATGGGGATGCTTGGCATATATGGTGGCACTCCGCTACAAGTGAAAACATTAGAAATATTCCCTTGATCATCTCTTGGGGGATTTTGCTTGCAATGTAGAAATTTAAATAGCTGATATGTTATCCACCAAGATTCTCCTAATCACACACTATTTTATCTTCATGCACAATACATAATCTCTTCTACCATTGATCATTACATGCGGAAATAAAAATCAATTGCATGCACACATTAAAACCATAAAAATTCACACATATGAACACAATATGTAATCGGAAAGCTTGGTAAGCCCAACTATACATGTATTATATGTATCATGAAGATGGTGTAACAAGCCATCTGTCTAAATCTCCTCCACAATGATGCAATCTATGCTACTAATCGAGCCGGTCTTGCAATCCCATGCAAAACTTTTGTGACCTTTAGCTTTGCCTCTCTGCGCAATCCTGTTGAATAATGGCTATTGATGAGTTAAGATACCCGACCTTCCTCCATGATCTTTATAAGCATCTCTACTAAGTGTTGGATGCAAACCATGCATCACTTATAGTCACAACTGATAGTCACACTTGCCCTTTCACCTATCTTTGCACTGGTCTCCACTGAAACTGTCCATGCACTGGAACTGATGTATTCTTTAATTGATTAATGAGTTTATAATTAGTGAATTAATTATTAATTAATTCACACCACTCTCACTAGTGTATCAATTAGTTAGACTAGATACCAACCAAACTCAATGAAGTCCCTGGCCCCAGGTTACGTGAATACAACTCATCAACCTTCTCCAACTCTGTAAACTACTGTCACCGCAGGTTTAACTGAAGTCTCCAGCAATAGCTCATCGCTTCCCCATGAGAATAGCGTGAGGTCCTTAATACAGCTCTTGTGCCCACGGTGTGCCTTAGCGGGGGTGCTCCAAGAGAATAAAGATAATGTTTAGAGTCCAAATATTGTTCGAGCTAATAATAAACATGTATATTTTTAGTGACAATCTATAAAAATAGATTAATATGTCTAAAATAGAAGTCCATCTATTTTTCCAACTTGACCAACCATCCACAAATAGCATCATGTAACTCATAGAATATGATCGACATGTCTAAAAATAGACATAGTCTAAAAATAGACTTTGCGACAAAAATCACCTGTGTGGGCCCCACCTAGTTTAGGTGATCACTTTCCAACTAGGATCGAGAATGATGTTTCAGGATGCCTCCTTCACTGTTTCTTGTTGTAATCTTCTTTTTACTCCTCTCAACAAAAGAAAATTTGTCTTTGCGCTAAGCACATCACATGCATTCGCCCTGCAACCTCTACAAGCGCCATGCAACTCCATGCATCTGCTCTGCAACTCCTCTGAAACTGAATAGGCTCTAAACAACTCAATCAGTCTTGATGCATCTAGC
Source organism: Pinus albicaulis (assembly GCA_034641835.2). Lineage (NCBI taxonomy): Eukaryota > Viridiplantae > Streptophyta > Pinopsida > Pinales > Pinaceae > Pinus > Pinus albicaulis. The sequence goes on from CM076584.1 coordinate 929,514,556, forward strand.
ATCTATCATCAAAGTCTTCGACTTCTGCTTGGCCAACTGCACATGTCATCAGGAACCACTGCGCTGTTGAACTCTTGCACCCATGCACTCTTGCACTTGCTGTCAGCTACACAGAATCCCGCTCAGAGTCTCAGGCTTGTTGTCACTTTGAGAATGTTTCGCATCTACGAGAATATTCACGCTATTTACGAGCTGTGTGGGCACCTGCGTAGTCGATTCAATTCATGAGATCCTCGTCTCGTTAGAATCACCTAGAAAGTCTCCTCTTGGGATTAATCATGCATGTCGCCTCACATGGTGGTATAGCTGCATGCACTCCCTCTACCCATCTGGCATGAAATTTCTCTGCATGAGTGATTTCTCCCACTCCATGATCCTCATCTTGTGGCTGCTCCACATCCCGAGGTTCACTTTTACCTGCATGCAAAACTTGCTCCCTCTCAAGCTTCAATTGCATGGCTTTCTTGCACTTCCCAACAGTAGGAAGCTCTGTAGACATCCCATCTACTTCAAGTTTGTAGAGATTCTTTGCTCGAATCCCAACCTTCTTGACTTGTCCTGTTGCCTTGTGCCGAAGGAAAAATTTTCCTTCACTGAAGACAACTTCATACCCTTTATCCTCTAACATTGCGACTGAGATCAAATTCTTCTTTAAACCTGGAACATGCACTACATCTTGTAAAAGAATGAGTTTACTTGACTCCCTCTGAAAGGTTATGGTACCAATGCCGGTCGCATTGTATCGTCCATTGTTTCCCAACTCAACATGCAACTGGAGATCTTTCTCCACCAAGTCACTGAAAAGATTCACATCTCCCGTCATGTGAAAGGAAGCACCACTATCAAAATACCACCCCGATCCCGATGCACTAGACACCATGCATGCGATCAATGAGAAGTCCAGCTCAAATTGCGAGGCAAGAGCCTCACCAGCTGCAGCTCCAGCAACTTGCTTGTTCTTCTTTTTCTGTGGACAATTCGTGGCGTAATGCCCATGCTCGTGATAGTGAAAACACTTCACTTTGGACATGTCACGCTCTTTACCATCCGCACCGAATTGAGAAGCATTCTTCTTACCCTTCCCCTTCCTTGCTTTGGCAGCCAAAGCGCAATCCTCTTCATCATAATTCTTTGATGAAGATCCATCCCTGGTATCTCGCCTTATCTCCTCCTGCACAAGATCCGACCAAAGTCGCTCCCATCCTCGCAATTTCTCTCGACCATTGGCAGAGTCCTGATAGGAGTGCTAACTCTTCGGAAGCCCAAGGAGAGCCAAGCTCACCAATTCCTCATCATCCACACTAACTCCTACACTCCCAAGCTCATCCCTGCAGTGGACAAACTTTGTCAAGTATACCGGAATAGTGTCATTCTTCTCTGTTTTTATTTTCCTGAGTTTATCCTTGAGCGCCAACTTCCTCTGGTCACTCTTGCTTTGGAACAAATCTGTCAAAGCTTTCCACATCAAGAATGGAGAAGCTTTACCATGAAGGCTGGATACTATGTGATCCTTCACACCTTCCAACAGAATCCTTCGACACCTTGCTACCTTCTTTTTCCATGCGTCAAGTGCGGCAACATCGCTAGAACCCGGTTTATGAATTTCTGCATCTATGAACTCCTTCAACCCATTGTCATCCAGCACTGCCTCCATCCTGTCCTTCCATGTAATATAATTCGAGCTGCCCTCAAGGGCATACTCCAATCGCAATCCGTTGAAGGACATCTCAACTTCGACACCAAGAAATCACTGTAGCAATTTCGAATTCCACCAGCACAAAACTCAACAGCTTCAATGCTTTGCAATTGCTCCAATGATCAATATCGCTCTGATACCATGCAGAAATTTGAAACACTGATATGTTATCCACCGAGATTCTCCTGATCACACACTATTTTATCTTCATTTCCACAATACAGAATCTCTTCTACCATTGATCATTACATGTGGAAATAAAAATCAATTGCATGCACACATTAAAACCATAAAAATTCACACACATGAACACAGTATGTAATGGGAAAGCTTAAAGCTGAAAACCCCCAACTATATGTATATTATATATGTCATAGAGATCATGTAACAATCATCATACAAAGCTCCTCACAAGCTCTCAGTGTAATCTCCACTTTCTACACACTAATCAGTCCCGATCTTGCAAATCCCATGCACCGATCTTTGCCAGCCTTTAGCCTGCCTCTACTGCGAAATCCCTGCTGAAGAATGGTTGTTGATGAGTTTGAATTACCCCAGCCTTGCTCACGCAGTCTTTATAGGCATCTCTACTAAGTGTTGGATGCAAACCATGCATCACTTATATTCACAACTGATAGTCACACTTGCCCTTTCACCTATCTTTGCACTGGTCTCCACTGAAACTGTCCATGCACTGAAGTTAACTGATGTATTCTTTAGTTGATTAATGAGTTTATAATTAGTGAATAAATTAATAATTAATTCACACCACTCTCACTAATTGTATCAATCAGTTAAACTAGATACAAATAGCTCAACTATGTTTAGATTAGTTAAACTGAACACAACTCCATTAACTTCCTCAATCAACTCCACCAAACTATGTCACATGAGTTCTAACTGAAGTATCCATGCAATAGCTCCACTTAACCCTCAGGAATAGCGTAATTCCTTCTGTCAGCTCCTGTGCCACATCTGTGCACTTAACTGAAGTGCCCCAAGAGAATAAGATAATGTTTATAGTCCAAATATTATTAAGAGCTAATAATATTCGACATATCTATTTTTAGACTGGCAATCTAAAAATAGATTCCGCCAATATGTCTAAAAATAGAAGTCCATCTATTTTTCCAACTTGACCAACCATCCACAAATAGCATCCTGCAACTCATAGAATATGATTGACATGTCTAAAAATAGACTTTGCGCCAAAAATCACCTGTGTGGGCCCCACCTAGTTTAGGTGATTAATTTCCAACTAGGATCAGGAATGATGTTTCAGGATGCCTCCTTCACTATTTCTTGTTGCAATCTTCAATAGGAATAAAGGTGTCTTTGAGGAAACATCCTCCTCTCCCTCAGTGATTGCACCCGAATGTGCTTCGATCTTTTATTTTCTCCCATCCACTGACCACAATTAGCAAATCAGAAACATCACAATTGAACAGTTCAATCATGACATCCCATGGCCTTTTTTTGATGGGACATCGGATGCTCAAAACAAATGTGGTTCTAGTTTGGTACTTCATTTAAACGACAACAAATCCTTAAAATCTTACGTGGGCATTGGTACAGGCACAACAATTTATGTTGAATTACTCTCACTATAAATTTTCTCATGCTGCCTCATTCACTTGGGAATTGGATCTGTTCAAATCTTTGGTGACTACATGAATGTCATAAATTGGTTCAACAATACTCAGAGATGTCAAAATTATGTTTTGATACCCATCCTTGAAGAAATTTTTAGTTTAAAGTTACCTTTTGATCTCATTACTTTATGTCACATCTACAGGGAACAAAACACCTCAACCGACCTCTTATCTAAGGAGGGCATTCATCAGGATTTGGACTGGTGGTTGCTGGCTTGAGGGGTCCTTACCCAAGTTCAAAGTTTATCATGCAACCAACAAACCCTCCAACTACTGGCCCTTTTGGTATTGACTTGCTTGTGCAGATCAAAGTCTCACCCAAAGCAGTATGGGGGGGTGTTGGAACCAGGTTTCCGCACCCTGAGGAAGAAAATAATGTTGTGGCCCTAAATAGGTTTATAACTTACAAATTTTGCAGATCCTAAATAGAGGCACACAAATACAGAACAATACTTATGAGATCAACATGTCTCAAATATAGATAATGCAACTAACAGACGAATCGTAGATCAACTTTGTCGCATATATATATATATAGAGAGAGAGAGAGAGAGAGAGAGAGAGAGAGAGAGAGAGAGAGCAATGCGCAATAACTTAAGTAGATTTTTCAACCATCAACACATGCTCATGCATAAAGACAAATTTACTTGTGTAGATATAATTAAGCTTAATAGAAGTAAAGTGATCTCGAAACAGTAATAGTAAACATATAACACAATGCTTCACCAAAACTAGTCTTTGTATTAGATTCCAACAGTTCAGTAAAAACAAAATTTTCCCTTTCAATTACCCTTCCGTGCACACAGCTTGCGGAGTCTGCACACAGCGAGGACTAGGTCTTCGCGCACGCAGCCAACAGGAGCCTATCTACCCAACCCAATCTTACAAAATATACCACAGAAACATAAAATTCCTTCGATCAAAACATGAGTGTTACTTAGATTTGATCTATCTATTTATGTCCATCTTAGTACGCATATACTATGGTCTCAAACCATGGTTTGATGCCCACAATTTACCCTTATAGCCCATTTACATAAAGGATGGAATTTGACCCGCCCCAAATCCGCTTGACCTTTCTGTGCAGCGCGTATATGAAAATTTTATACAAAAAGTTACTAAAAAATGTACCCCACGAGACCCCGCTCCAACAGGCCCCCAACACAAACCCGTGACTCGTCCCGAGTCATTGTGGGGTCTGATCCTTCATCTTGGCTTCGAGCACAGTGACATAAGTTTTCAGTGGCAGCACCACCTCAAGACTCTGCGCAGCAGCTCCCTCCGCTTCAATGACCAATCGCTTTGTAGTGGGCCCTTTAGTGGTCATTTCAATGCTTCTCTACGTCTGGTGAAGAGTCTTTAGCATGCCATCCAATGTCTGCGACAGTTGTAGAGCCTCCTCGACCCACGACTGCATCCTTGCCTCGAGCAACTATTATCTCTGGCACACGTCCCTGATTTCTGTCTGAATCACTCGGCCTTCCTGTAGGCGGGCGAGGCGCTATGCAATGACAAGGGTGGTCGTCGCCATCCGAATATCAACAAATTTTTGCTCTTTGATGCACAACTCATTGCGCAACTGCTCTACCATAGGGTCATTCTGAACTGAAATCCAGACACCCATGGCGTCATCTAAGAGCTAACCACGCTCTGTGACTGCGGTAGCGATGCTATTAGTGGCCTACTTTACTTTGATATCCCTCTTTGCTCTGACTTGTGGCAGGGTTTTTGGCTACAACTTTAATTGTAAATCAACAATCTGGTGTTCAAATTCGACCCTCAAATTTTGAAATTTTGCGCATGAGGCCTTTAATGCATCAGCCAACCCTTCTAACTTCTTTGTTGGGGCTGCCGCGGTTGGGACTGATGGCATGTCGTTGCACACTTGGTTGATCTTTTCTTCAAGTGCATCGCGTTGAGCCTCAGTCGCTTGACATGCTTCCTCTGAGGTTTATTGTTTCAAGTGCACTTCGGCAACCTGCTGTTGCGACTCTACTGCAGTGGTGTGAGCATGGGCTTCATGGAATTGGAGCTCATCCACAATCATATTGTGGAGCATATGTAATTTTATACAGGAAGAATAGATAAGTTAACATTTATATCACCGCAACCTCTTAGTTGCACACGCCGGCTGGCTGATTCTACATGGATGGCCAGCTCAGAAATTTGAATAAGATGAAAATCCCTAGTTGCACGTAGGACTATATTGATAATTTCGCACTGGTTGCATGTGCGCTCGCTTGCTTCTGGCTCGCTTGTGCAACGCTCGCCTGAATCAGGCTCGCTTGAACTTTGAGCTCGTGAATACCAACTTTTGCTTCATCAAGTGAAACCTTTTACTGTGTTTCCATGTCCATCCACATATCCTAAGTGTTTGTTGTGACCGTGTCAGTGATTTGGTTGAGATCATCCTCGGTCAGCGTTAGGACCTCGTCTCCAGTGACTTTGGATCCTTTGCGCTTCTTCATAGAAACTTTCGCGACCTGAGAAACACGCTTTGTGCCCTTGGAAGTCTGAACTTCCACCTGCGCCTCTGTCTCTTTTGGCACCACACCATTCTTCTCAAGTGCAGTGTTTGTTTCCAGATCAATCGTCTCGTCGGTTGTAGTCGGAATAGTCTATTTTTTTGTTGTTGTCTTCTTAGTTGTTTGCGTACGAGTGCGAGCCTTGGTAGGCGTATTTGGAATAGAAGTTGACGCACCTAGGTCCAACCAAGCTAGTGGCCACTCTATAGTGACACGCAACAAATCATTCTCAGTGACAAGATAGGGCAATTCATAACAAACACCTTCAACTACGTCCTTCGCGTGGATGTGAATATTATGGAAGGTGGCCTTAAAATCTATGATCATCTTGTACTACTCGTACAAAGTTGGAGACAACCTCGGCTTGGATTGTACTTCCTAAAAGAGTGAGGCATCGAACAATACCCAAAATATTTTATTCTCCATGATGTGCGCGGGGACGAAAGAATTCCACAATGTGGCATACTCTGCGGCTTCACACATTTGTGGCTCTATCTCAGGAAATTGTGTTTCCTTTGGGGTCTTCCAACCAATAAGGGCTATCAGCAGCAGGAGCCAAGCATAATAAAAGTGCTTCCCTCCTCTTGTGCTTCGCGCACTGTTAGGATGAATTCTTATCGCAAGTGTATGAAAAAAACTCACTTTAGTTGTGCATAACAAACAGCCCTATCATCAAAGATGGTTGCCAATTTCTTTAGATCTGTAGTTAGTTGACCAAGATAGATGCTATAAAATCTAGATCTATGCAGTAAAAAACATTAAGCAGTAAATAAAAGCAAGAGTTGCTCCATGCATCCAATAGACAAGACAATAATATTTTTAAATAATTTTTGTATTTTTTGAGACCTGGGAAGGGAACATAGAAAGATGTTACCAGTCCCCCTCAATGGGATGGGTTCTTGTAAGTCCCCGGCACTTCAAATCTAAAATCTCTCTCTCTTGATGGTGTAGAAAACCCAGACAAAAATGGAATTCAAAGGGAGCTCACAAGAAAAATGGTAACAAAATATAACAATGATGGAGGATCAAAGTCAGACCAAAAGTATAGATCCAAAGTGATCTTTAGGCAACAAAAGGTAGTGAGTGAATGGAAAAACCCTTCAATTTATAACAAAATATTGAGTTAGTCTAGATATTGGTGCATAATTAAAATATTATTAGCCAAATCTAGATCCAACTTTTATGGAATATTTTATTATATTTGTTAGAGGGAAAAAAATTGACTTTGGTCAAATCCCTTTATTTGTAAATAATAAATAGATAAATGATTTATTTATTATTTTAAGGATGTGGTTGAGTAATAATTAAATAAATAGTGATTTATTCAATTATTTATAAATGTTTAGTCAAATTTAACAAGGAATATTATTTAGATAAGGTTTAAATAATTATTCCTATAAAATAATAAGATAAATAATGATTTATCTAATTAGTTTTCCTGTTTTGGGTTAAATATGACCAGGAATATTAATTAAATTGTTGTTTAACTAATTATTCCTTGAGGAAAATCAAACAAATATGGATTTATTCAATATTTCCTCATGGGTTTTCCTGTTTAGACCATAAACAACTTAATAATTATGGATTACTAAGTTTTTTCATAGTGAAAGTAATTTTACTTAGGGTAAAATTGGTCTTACATGGTGTACTTTGGTCCATCTAATAGTAGTAGGTTAGATGACCAAAAAATGGTGTAACAGATTGCCCCCCAGCATGCGAGCATTAGTAGCTAATCGTATGACCGAAGTACGTTGTAAGAACTCAATCACTAGACACCGAAGGGGAAGTCAGAGAGAGAGAAATATAAGGTAGATCAAAGCACTAGAGGACAAGACCCTGAGGAGGCGAGACTCACAGGTGCGACAAGTCTCTTTTATGAGTGAGTACCTATGCTATAGGCAGCAGGGGAGGCATACCTATGCCCGCCGAGACAAAGTACAAAGAATAATGCGTCTAAGTAAACAAGGGACTGAACTATATAGTACATGCTGGCATAAACACGAGCAAGATAAAAACATGATATTGGATCCCACATACATACTGTGCCTGGGATAACAGCCAGGGCTTATGCAATAATATTTGAGTACATGGGATATAAGTACAACTAAAGAGGCCCTGTAAACAGGAAATGGATCTGAAAATCTGAATGATACATGCAAACTAAAAGGCGCTGCAAGCGGCTGAGGCCGACACCATCAAATATATGGAGCTGCATCAAAGGCTATAATGAAGAGGTCATCCGGGCATGTAGGGGGCTACCTGAAGGGCCACCCCCTCATGAGGTCTAAAACATCTCACATATACCTGATAATCACCAGTACAATTTGCTGCCTCACTGAACCATCACGTATATGGATCTCGATCATGCCGTAAGGAGATGGAACTGAGAAACAATCAAGTGAAAGGGAAATAAGGAGTCCCTTTACCTAATCCGAGGCACCGAACAAGAGTGGAAGCTAGAACCAAGGTACATCACCCTCTAGACCTATCTTCTAGAATGAATGAGCTGATGTCGACAGAAGGAGGTCCTCCATAGGTGAGGCAATAAGGGATCCTCAACTAAGGCATGAGAGAAAATAGTAGAGCGACTAATAGACTGACACCAGGGATAATGATGAAATGGGAGGTACTGAGTAGCGGGCTGACGACTTCCCTTGTTAGAGCATGAAGGGCATGGATGACTTGGCAGCAACTGACACAATATCAAAGGGGATAGGGGACACTAGGACTGAAGGCCATAATGTGCGACATGAGAGAGGAACCAAGTTATGAATGATGAAGGACTATAGTGGGATACAAAGGGACTCAGTATAGACTCCATGGATGTGATGGTGACTCAAATCAGATGCTTTAAACAAGGGCGTCTCGATGATGCTACCACACAGAAAAGGTCCAGTGGGGACCATGAAAACATGAGTACAAGATGGTTACTCACGAATAAATTCGACACGAGCATGGACAAGTATGGGGGCAAAGTGCTGCCGCAAGTACAAGTGTTTCAAGTGAAGAAATTCGATTTTGAGGAGTGGTGAAGTGGCCCTTCTTGGAAAAAATGTGTATGGGTGAAGTATCAAATCACAAAAAACTAACAAATACCCATTTGAGAGCTCGGTGAGAGATTTCCAACGGTATGGATAGTTTTTCAAACTTAGCTACGGTTTGGCCGCAGTGGGCGAAAGGAAAATCTAGGGTTTCTCTTTTAATAAGGCATTTTCCCTCCAAATTCACTCATTTGCAAATGTAGCTGTGGTGAATGTAGAGAGGAGAGAAGACCCTAAATATTGCGGTGAGCATAGCGGGAAAACCGACCGTTGGAATCGAGATCCGTCAGTTGTAGGTAAGAGGCCTGACCCTACTTTTTCATTTTAGGGGGTCAAAATTTCAGTTTAGGCACCCAGAGTTCATGAACAGGTCAGATCACATTTTTTGGGGTCTGCTTTGTGACCTGGGTAGCAGGTACTGGGCAGAAAACTGCGAACTGTCCCAGGAAATGACCTAAAAAGTGTGACCTCTTAGAGAAAGGGGGTTTTAGTGCTGTGTTTGGCCGAGAGCTGGGATTTTTATGGTTGAGGGGCATAGGTTCCCCCAAGCATGTTATGGTCATGCCAAATGTATTTAGAAAAGGGGAATCTAAACACATTTTTATGATGTGGTGCACCATTTGTTTTCGTTATGGTTATGCAGTTCGAGAAAGGGAATGGAGGATTACCAATATCTTTTGGTACTACATATATGAAACAAATGGACTAAGTTTCTGGGTTGGCATACATGCTGTCACTATCCCAAAGAGTGGATTTGGAGATAATGAACTGGTGCTCTCCTAGAAAACCCACAGGTTGGTCAACAATAATGTCCAGGGCACTAGGTTGCTGATGTAAGATGAAGGAATGATGAGGGGTATCATCTCTAGAGTGATCTGAAGTGATATGGGACTCTAGAGGTTCTTCTAAACAAGGAAGAATGATGGTACTAGATTCAACACGACTAGATGCACTATGATAGTTATGGAGAATTGCTTCTCCTAGCCTCTCAAATATGGGTGTCCCCTTACCCAAACATTGGGTGTCAATGTAATGGCCACAAGGTGTATGTGGTTCGAATGCATGGGTTTGATGTAAGTTGGGATAGATAAAGTCAGGGGTGGTGACTACTTCCATAGTGTCGTCAGCGCAATAGAAGATGGGGGACTGGTTGAAGACCACCTCACGCGGCGAAGCTACCTGACTCATCTTCATGAGAATAGAGGTTCACATGCGCATTGTCACAAATATGACAGAAAAAAAGTAGATGAAGGATCCATCGATGTTGAGCCCAAGTTCATCGCTGAAGGGAGGTTAGGAGAAATAGAAGGGGAAGTCCCAGGGGGTTCTTCCACCATGGATCTCATAGATGATGACAGGCAGTGGACAGTGGCCGAAGACTCTGTCATTTCGACATCCGAAGGGGGAATGTCAATAGGAGTGGATGTGTCCTCTGGTTTTGTTGAAGCAAAACGCTCAAATAAGGGAGCGGTGGACTCATTGTACTTTGCCTCGAATTGGCAAACTGCCGCTAGCGAGGTGTGGAATTCCTCGAGGCGGGGACATAGGTGGGTATAATGGCCATGGATATCACACAAAGCACAAGGGTGGTTAGTGTGAATAGTCTTGGGGTTCTTGCCTGCGGTCGAGGAAGGAACAGCAGTTTCCGGGACCGTAGACTCAGGGAACGCGACATTAACCATGGGCTTGAGATGAGGCAATTCAGGAAAATTATGGGTGGCATGACCGAAAACATCACACAAAGCACACGATGGTGTACGCTTTGGAGGATGAGGAGGGGTATGGTTTGTCGAGGTAGCCTTGTCTATAGGTGCCTTCTTGTGAGCTTTTCCCCCTTCTCCCGAAGTTGTCACAATAGGAGGAGGTTGCTGTTGAGGTGGCTGAGGCACGGTAGCAGAGGGAGGGGTCATGGGGACCAGTTGAATCGGGGTCAAAGCAATATAAGATTTGGGCTAACCAAGCAGGATAGCGGCTGGGGGATCAATGTACCAGACTGGGATCCCCAGGGTCAAGTTAGGAAGGGATAAGGTAGCCATAACAGGTACCGAAAATACTCCAGGAGGGGGAGCTAAGAACGGTATCTAATCGAAAGGGTAATGGCCAGGCGGAACAACTCTGAGATGGTTAAGGCCAGGAGGTACTATTTCAGGAGGGTAGAGAGGCTCAGGAATACCAGCTGCAGATGAAGGGCCTGGAGGAGGGGGTCCTAAAGGCTAAGTCGAAGTGATAGGAGCAAGTTGCGGAGGGCGGGGCTGCTGACTAGCCAGAGCGGGTCGCTCGACGAGCTGGGATCAGAGATAGGAGGAGGAAGACCAGCGAATGAACCAAGAAAAGAGGAGTCTTTGTAGACTACGGGTGAGACACTGGTCAAAGGTTCGACGGTTTTCTTATTGGCCACCGAAGAGATGATGGACTTAGGGGAGGTCTGAGACTTCGGTTCATAATACGTCAACTGGTCAATGGTGACTATATTTCCGTTATGAGGAAAAGACATCTTGCGGTGAACCATAGATGGGAAAGCATACATCGCATAGGTGTAGCTACGACCCAATAGAATGTTGTAATTTAAGGGGGCATCAATAACTTCTACATCAACACAAACAATCTTGCCTACAAGAGTAATAGGAAAATTGCAGAATAGGCCAATGGGTTAAGAAGAGTGGCCATCCCACGCTCAGAGGGTGATAGTGGAATGGGCCAACTCAAGGGATCCGAGTTGCTTCCAAACCGAAGCGGACACCACGCAGGTGGATTTCCCGTCATCAATGATACAACGGGAGTCGTTGGCATCCGGACCTTGACGAGGATTTGGAAGGCGACGGAAGCAGGAAGGGGAGGACGTTCTGATCGGTCAACATCGAAGACGATCAAACGATCATCTCAAGGATTCATAGTGACCCATATTAGTTAATAGAACTTTTTGTTGTGAAGGGCTTGACTGGAGGAGTTCCAGCATTGAGATGGCAGTAAGAGATTGCGCCAAATCATGTACTATATTATAAGAATGGGAAGCTTTGCCAGAAGTAGCGTTTCGACCTAATGGTCCCTTGGGAATCTTGGTATGAACCTCCTCCTTAGGCTGAGGATCTGTAAAGGACCATTGGTTGTCGAAAGAGGCTCTGTAAAACCTGAAGAAGGGGGCTCAGGGGCAAATGTAGCGGGAGGATTTTTGTACTGACGGGACCAAGTCTGAAGGTTAAGGTCAACAGTAATGGGTTGGTCAGAGTTCATCATGAGAATCTGGTAATAAGAGGTACCTGATGGAGGAGGTTGAGTGGCCACCTGACCTTCAGGTGGTTGGGTAGCCACGAATCCTTGCTGAGGGAAAGGATGGGTAAACACAGCTGGCTGGATAGGTGCAACATTGGGAGGAACCAAAGGGGAGGCTTGTTGTCCTCGTGATGCTGCTTGAGTTTCCCACATCTGACACATCTGTGGTAAAAGAGGATAATCGTGGGTGTAATGACCATAGACACCGCAATAAGAACAAGGCTTATTCGTGCGAACATGCCTGTCCTGCTTGGGCTGAGTGCCTTGTTGTTAGTTAGCAGTGTTAGGTGCATTACCTTGAGTATTAGGTCTAGGATTACAGGGGAAATTTTTATTTTGGGTGCCTTTCCTCTTCTTTTTGGAAGTAGGAGGATTAGTCGCGCCCTACTGTGCATACACCTACCCATGGGGGGGTGGTGGTTGCTGTTGCGGGGGTTGAGAAGGCAAGGGAGGCGAGGGTGCTAATGCTGGAGGAGCTAGAGCACCAGGTTGTGGATACAGATAATAGGGAGGTTGGGCAACATTGTGGTAAATAGGTTGGGAAAAAGGAGGAGGCATGCCGTATCCTGGATACATGCTACTGGGAGGGGGAAAGTGTTGGAGGAGTTGGCCCCTTCCCGAGGGAAACGATAACCCATGGGAGGATGAGCATATGGATGAGAAAGGGCTCCAACGATACCATCGGCGGCATGGGATGCCCCCGGTGTGTTGGCACCACCGGGTCTAGGGAGATCAGGTAAGACGGTATAAACATAACCACACTGTGCGTAGATCAGGTCATATTTTAACGCAATTTGGAGAGCAGCTTCTTCGGTTTGAGGGAAATGAGATGCAACATCTTTGCCGATAGCAGGAAAAAGGGATCTAAGGAACCAATCCATGTAGACACGGTCTTCGAAGGTAGGGGCTCGACATAGGCTCTTTCTTCTCTGCCATTCTTGGACATGATCGGATAGGCGGGTCGCAAATGATTGACGGAAAGAGGTCAAAAGTTCGGTACCAGTGTCATAACAAAGGGGAAGCTGGAAATAAGACATAAAAGCCCGAGCAAGAGTCATAAAAGTGGTGTGAGAGGAGGAGGCCTGATCAACATACCACTTAGAAGCTTCACCAGTAAGTGTACTTTGGAACAACCAAAGATGAACAGAGTCATCGGTAATAGATTTAGATGAACACCACATGTGGAAAGATCGAACATGGTTTGTAGGATCTTCTCCAGCAAGACCTTAAAACTTGGGGATGTCGGAAGGGAGTTTGGTTGGCATAGCAGGCCAACCAACGTCATGGCGTATGGGATCATTAATCAATTGGTTAAAATCAGGAAGACTGAGGCCTGCCATATAAGGGAGCAAGGGAGCAGCCGGGATAGTTCCTGTTGCGGTCTCGTTAGTAGTATTCCCAACATTAGGGCCAGGGCTACCACCAGCGTTAGGTCCTGAACTAGACATGGTGAAGGTGACAGGGGGAGAACTGGGGATGGAACCAGAAGGGGAACCCAATGAACTAGAAGAGGAGTCGGAATGAGGACTCTGTGGAGGACTAACTGAGATCCTACGTAGAGGAGTAAGTCTTCCTAACAGAAATTGAGGATGAAGGCCAAGTAGTCTATGGGATAAATTCCTTGGGGGCACAAGGATGACAGAAAAGACACAGATCACAAAAGGAAGAGAAACCAAGAAGGGCAAGGAGGTGCAGGATCAAATGATTACAACGTCGAAACAAGGGAAGAGAGGTGCAGGATTAATTTATTACAATGTTAAAGTATTTTCTTGGCGATGTTAACCAAGTGCTTCTTCACTGAGGGTGTGTGTGTTAAGTGTGTTAATTTTAATTTTTAAACCCAGACGTTTGTAGAGAAAAAGAAAAAGTGTGTTGTAGAACTGCAAATAAATCTGCATATAACAATAAATGAAACTGAATATAATAGAAAATGAACAACTAATTATGCATTAATTTAAACCCAAGGAGGCGGGCCTCTCAACAACTAGTCTGTGGGTAGGCAAAAATCTAGTCAAAACGCACCAAAATAGCCAATGGTTATAAAGTCAAGAGGGACAATGATCTAAAGGTTAGATCTGTTGGAAATAGGTGCAGAAAACAACAAAAAACCAGAGAGAAAAGTGTTGCAAATGAGGTAGCGAAAGGATAAAACCTATAGGGAAACGGAGGGGACCCTAGAGGAAGACCCAAAAAAAACTGAAAAGAGGTGTTTTGAATGGATGAATAACCAATCTGAAGTGGATCTGAAGGTGAGGGATAAGATCTGAAAAAATGGTTGAACACACTAAAATTTCATACGACCAGCTTCAACTAAACTCCTCCTAGAAAGGTGGAAGGGTACTGAAACCCTAGGGGGCTAGGTTCCCCACTCTAGTGAGTAAAAAAGAGCAAGTACAGGTCCAAAACGGGGGAGACGGAGGTCAGACAACCCTGAACAGAGGCTTAGATAAACCTAGAAAAATCTCAGAAAAATTCCCGCAAAAGGTTCAGGTCGTAGTTTATGACCTGATTTCTGCACAGGTCGCAGGTCTGGGGCTGTTTTCTGCGCCCTAAAGGTCCAGGTCATAGGTTTTGGCCCAAAAAGTGCCACCTGCACTTCTGGCACTCTTGGGAGCAGGTTTCAGAAAAATTTGTCATCTTAGCTGCGGCTAATACTTGTCACCTGCGCAATAGGTCCTGAAACACACACAAGTTAGAATTTTTATTGTTTTAGGGTTTTATAGGTTAAAACAACATCAAGAAAAGCAAGACAATAAGCCGAAGAAAAATCCTAGGGTTTTAAGCAGCTAGTCATGTAGGATTTTGAAAAACGACAGAGGTCACAATCGTAAACCCTTGTGGAGTCGCCAGTTGTTAGGATGAATTCTTATCGCAAGTGTACGAAAAAAACTCACTTTAGCTGTGCATAACAAATAGCCCTAACATCAAAGATGGTTGCCAATTTCTTTAGATCTGCAGTTAGTTGACCAAGATAAATGCTACAAAATCTAGATTTATGCAGTAAAAGACATTAAGCAGTAAATAAAAGCAAGAGTTGCCCCATGCATCCAATAGACAAGACAAGAATATTTTTAAAGAATTTTTGTATTTTTTGACACTTGGGAAGGGAACATAGAAAGATGTTACTAGTCCCCCTCGATGGGATGGGTTCTTGTAAGTCCTCAGCACTTCAGATCTAAGATCTCTATCTTGATAGTGTAGAAAACCCAGACAAAAATGGAACTCAAAGGGAGCTGACAAGAAAAATGGTAGCAAAATATGACAATGATGGAGGATCAAAGTCAGACCAAAAGTATAGATCCAGAGTGATCTTTAGGCAACAAAAGGTAGTGAGTGAATGGAAAAACCCTTCTATTTATAACAAAATATTGAGTTAGTCTAGATATTGGTGCATAATTAAAATATTATTAACCAAATATAGATCTAACTTTTATGGAATATTTTATTATATTTATTGGAGGGAAAAAAATTGACTTTGGTCAAATCCCTTTATTTGTAAATAATAAATAAATAAATGATTTATTTATTATTTTAAGGATGTGGTTGAGTAATAATTAAATAAATAATGATTTATTCAATTATTGTACGTGCTGCTGCAGGTCACTACGCATCAAGTTTTTCCTGATTGTGACATTAATTCACCTTGATTAGACATATGTTTTCAATAATATTTTTTTTTTTTTTTGGCCATGGTTCAACTATAAGATTTATTATTGTTTATTTATTTTAATTATTTTAACTTGTTTTTTCTGGCATTCTATTGGTTGAAAAGTTCAACATGTTATTGCAAATTGCATAAATATTTGTGCAAGTCCATTGCAGTTCACGTCGTCAGCCGTCGCTCTTGTTACTAACTTCAGCAGGGTTTGTCAGTATGATTTAATGCACCTTGGGAGCATGATACCCCTAATTTCCCGCGGACCAAGCAATGATACGTGATCTTGACGTACTGTGAGGGATGGCAGAACGTGGCACCCTCGTGCTAAGTGTACTAAATAGGGTGGCCCAATTATTTTAAGGTATGGCTACCAAATTTTCCTTTCCTACTATCGTATGAATTTCAACCTAACAAATTATCAAAATAAATGAAGTGTGGATATTTATAATCATAAAATCTCGACAAATTATCGAAATAATACTCGTGCGAATCCAGTTCTATTCTTCATTGGGTAATTGTTTTAAATTGTGGAACCCTTCGAACCTATGGTTCGACCAAAGCACAAATCTCATTGCATACAATATGCTCTTTCGTTTACTATCGGAACAAAATCCCACCAGAAAATATACCAACCAAACCCAAATACCTACTTTGATAATTACTAGGCCCCACAGCGCGACATTCACGTTCAATTCATATGAAATCTTCCACCAATATCACGTTCAAGCCAATGAACCAACCAAACCTTTTATTCATGGGCCAACATTTCATCAATCGACATGCCTATTTGTTTCAAGCCCAAATGTTAATCCAATGACTCAGCGCTAGCATATATTCACATTTTTTAAAGGCTAACTGGGCCACCATTTGTATATCCCGATTGCCTTTTGCATATTACTATAATATGTCCCACATATGGATTCATTATACAAGATTCAGGTTTATGTCTATATCAACATATTATAGCATTCGACCCCACAACATTCGACTTTAAGATCTTGTTATATTTAAATATCAACGTAAACCTTGATTCGGGCCTGCAGTTCATAATACTTACCTTCACGTTAAACGATCGTCCATCACGCAGCGTGACTGCCGTTGATGGTTTCCAGCTTACAATTGGATGGACGAGGTGAACATCGCGTTTTTTTGAATCCCTAACTTTAATGCTTAAAATTTACGCGACGTGAGTGGGTTTAGAATACCACTCTTGGCTTACGTGTCAGACGTTGAGACGCATCGCGTTTTTTCTGGCAAATTTAAATACCACTTCTAACTTGCGCGATACCGCCGGTCTTCCCAACTCCGGTTTCACTGTTCCTCGTTCATGGTTCCTTCGTTGACTCATGGTTCCATTACTCTAGTTCCGTTTAACTATTGTTTTGTTATTAATTCTTGTGTATTCTGGTTCTAATTCAACCCTCTTATGTGCCTGGGTATCTGATGTGTATTAATCAGGTTCCAGTAAATTAAACCCTCAAATGATTTCGGTTTCTCAATCAGTCCTCAACATCGAACTCTTGACACCGAGAGTTATATGCACTCAACAAATAACGTGGGTTCGATGGTTCAATTTACCACAACCCTTCTCTTTACTGAACATAAATCGATTCCATTGAATTCGACCATCCATTACACAAAATTGTATCAATGGTGAATGGAATTTTGCAAGGATTACAAGCCTCGTCACACAGACTTCAAACGATGTCCATTAAGCGCAGGAATGTGGACTCCATCTCAATCATACCCAAATCGATCTGCTCAAGGTTATATTACAGTTCAAGTCTCTCCTAGAGGATCGATCTCGCTCGTGATCGATCCTTCTCAAATAATATAAATGCAGACATATATCACTTCCTCAATTAAACTGGAACATCAACCAGGGCTCTGTCAAAGGGTCTATTTACTCTATTTCTTATACAATCGGGTTAAGGAGACTCGAATTCATTTACACAGGACTTAAACCAATCAAGGCACATAAATTTCAGAATACAAGAAAGCGGATGCCCCCATGGCTGTATGTTGCAAGCTCGCCTTCGTCGCATACATGTATCTACATGAATTCTCATCCGTTTTCCGTAAATGATATTTATTTAAAGGAGCATTAAAATTGTGACAGTCGTGGCATGATTATATATAGTCATTTTTTATTTATATTACAATTGTGGAGAATTAAAGTTGAGTGGTGTTAAAATTGTTATGTATATTATATATATATGAAATTAGATCGTAAGGTTTTAGATGCCTTTTTGTCTATATTTTACAGATGTTATTTATTATAAAACCTTATTTTGAACCCCCAACATACAAGCCACTCTTTTAATACAAACCAACCAATGGTTTGCTTCACATTCGGAAGCTTCCACTTGGTGGTTGTAAAACACTATTCAACGTATATGCAAGGTTTCTCCATGCAAAACTAAACAACCCTTATACCTAAGGTTTTTCTTTGATTTGATCTCTATACGAAGCATTCATTACCTTTTATATATGTTTATGAACCCCTATGCTGGAACCCACTTACACCTTTACTTCATTTTCAATTGAAAGTGCCCTTGAACAATATATAAAATCCTTGGATTAATTAACTCTCAGCTTGATTTAGGCTGTATATGCTAACCCAATGGTTGCACTAGCACTATTTGGCATCCACTTTATTCAAAGCCCGAACTTACCATACCTTTGCATCCAACGGTTACTGTCTTTATCGCCTTTGATTCGATGATCCGATGATCATTGCGTAACTAAAGTGCACACCTTTTTATTGTCCAGAATTGCGCGATGGGACTGGGACCCAGTGTTAAGTCAACCTTCTCATCCGACGGCTGAGCCATCGTCGGATCGACTTCAGTGATCCGATGCTCATAAACAAATATCGCGCTATGAAATTGCGTGGAGGCTAATTCTTAAAAGTCACGCGATGAGAGCAGTTTTTCTAAACCGCTTGTGGACACACATCAATCAGTTTATGAGATCGTTTTTTTTTTGCCAATTCTACTTACCACCTTTGGCGCCACGCGATACCACCGGATTTAAGCTCCGAAACCACCTTGCTGCTTACGGTTCCACTTCTCCTTTCTCAAGGTTCTGCCTTCTCTGTCGTGTGCATCCTTCATTATTCACCTCACGCTTCTAACTCAAGCCACCATGTCGATATTATAGCTTCGAATCTTCCATCTCAAGACTCTACTACAGAGTTCTTCCCTAACACAGTAAATATCTTCTGTCTCTTATGAAATTTACCACACATGCCCAATATGACAATATTCAATCGCAGTTGCCCTTGCCTATCAAAGGCCTGCATAACCACCATTAACCCAGTCATGTGCAGGATTACCATTTAACCTTTTTACACAGAGGCTCTGTAATTTAATTCGATTTATTGTCCTATCTTAATCACTTTGCCGTGGATAATTATTCCTTGCATCTCTAAACCAAATTTCTGATTTGTTTCTCAAACACAGGTTTTTGTTTCGTGAATCCAAAAGCCCAAATAGGTAATATTAATTTATGTTTGTACTTACTATTCCAGTTTTCCTTCTGTTTTTTCGTTCTCTTTCACGGGCTCCATTAATCAACTCCAATGTACAATATTCATACATTATATATATATATATATATATATATATATATATATATATATATATATATATATATATATATATATATATATATATAATTAATGTGGAATATTGTACATTGGATTTGATTAATCAAATCATGGGTTCCATTAATCAACTCCAACATACAATATTCCACATTTCCATTAATCAACTCCAACGTACAATATTCCACATTATATATATATTAATGGAACCCGTGAAAGAATATATATGAAATTGGTAAATAATTAGTTTAGCCAAACTTTAATGTAGTCGGAATATGTATTTGTCCTTTGGTAAATTAAATTCAGCACGCATTGCCATACATATATATATACCTTCTATTATAAGGTTGGCCCTTTAAATAAATCGCTTTACTTATAATTGAAAGCCCGTCCTTACACGTTGTATCTACAGGTTAATGATTCGACTTCTGCCCTTTTTAATTAACTCTTCAAAGGTCTAACACACGATACAATGGTCATAATATAATAGAACCCATTCGTCTACCCGACCCTATCACTTAACATTAACCCAATGGTTCGACAACTTAAAAATATGCACATCACTTATAACATTTGGCCATGGTTATAAAGTTAACACAACAGTTATATTGTATAGTGGTTCACAGGCCCCACACATCCATCGTGTTAAATCAACACAAACCGTCGGTCTTAGCTCAAGTTAATCGCCGTGCAACTGAATGCGCATATGCGTAAGATCCCTTGGCCTCCAGATCGGACAACGCACAACGAAATCACGTTTTTCTGCTCGCCTACCTTTAAGACTTCAAAAAAACGCGATGAGGGCGGTATTGCCTCAACGACGTGGTGAAATCAGACTGCATCGCGTTTTTTTTAAATGGTTTCACCTTCGGCCAAAAGCGGCGCGACGTGAACTGTTTTGGGTTCACAAAACCACTCCCAGGTTTTCAACAGTGCTCAACCGGACTTTCACCATGGTTAATGCCATTATTCGTAATAACTTCGGCTTGTTAACCTCTGGGGTCAAGCCTCAAATAATATCGTTCAATTAATAGTAACCTAAGTTAATTCCTTCAACGGCAGGGTTTGCCGGCTTCTCACACAGAAAAAAATATACTCTGTCTCTGTTTTGAAAATAACAGATTGCTGTGTTTTCAAATATCCGCACTGTTGTGCAATAAAAAATAAACCATTACTTACCTATTACAAAGGCTCTTGGGCCTTTTATATGTCGGAGCACATATTGACATTACATTAAAAGTAAAACTAAAACAATATGCCCTTTCGAGCCCACCCAAAATAAAGGCGCACATGTTTAATGTTAAAACATATAAATCAAAGGTTATAAACCTTTTTGCTGCGCAATAGCAAAAAAACATTACAACATTATAACGAAACGTTAATGCGCGATGTTAAAACAAACCATAGTATAAAAACTCCATCGCGCCTCCTTTGTGACGCGAAAACCTTTTAAATCCACCCTATAATGTGCATCGGGTCCGGACTTGCAATAATACAAAGCGGCCAAACAAAAAACTATGATTCCGATTGTAACGGACTCGTGATGAGATTTAACTCTATTGCATAAACATTCATCGGGTATGCCATTTCACATTGCACTTGGGCCATACACAAAGGACTTGCGATCCAATGTAATACTGCTGCGTGGTATGTGGGACCACAGCTCCTACGGTCCTTGGCTTAATGCGGAGGGCGATAAAAATTATTGCGATTGCGATGAACTCATCGCATCGGAACATTTCCATCGGCGATATATCAAATGGATGTGGTAACCTATATGACTTCCGATGCGATCATTCAAGCCTCAAATAATATCGTTCAATTAACAGTAACCCAAGTTAATTCCTTCAATGGTAGGGTTTGCCGGCTTCTGTTGGAATTTATGAAAATTCCAGAACAAACTAGAGAGAATAAAACTCTCCTCTTTAACACAGAGAAATTAAAAACTTTTATTCACAGAATAGAGATTCACACTTTAAAAGTTCTATTCATTAACTGTAAAAAGTATTACAAAATTCTTCCTCACACAAAGGGCTTACAAAATGACTGTTACAAACACAGTGCTCTAAAATCTTCTTTGTCTCACACAGAAAAAAATATACTCTATCTCTGTTTTGAAAATAACAGACTGTTGTGTTTTCAAATATCCGCACTGCTGTGCAATACAAAATAAAACATTACTTACCTATTACAAAGGCTCTCGGGCCTTTTATATGTCACAGCACATATTGAAATTACATTAAAAATAAAACTAAAACAATATGCCCTTTCGGGCCCACCCAAAATAAAGGCGCACATGTTTAATGTTAAAACATATAAATCAAATTTTATAAACCTTTTTGTTGCGCAATAACAAAAAACATTACAACGTTATAAAAAAACATTAATGCGTGATGTTAAAACAAACCATAGTATAAAAACTCCATCGTGCCTCATTTGTGACGCAAAAACCTTTTAAATCCGCCCTATAATGTGCATCAGGTCCGAACTTGCAACAATACAAAGCGGCCAAACAAAAAACTCCGATTCCGGTTGTAACGGACCCGCGATGAGATTTAACTCCGTCGCATAAACATTCATCGGGTCCGCCATTTCACATTGCACTTAGGTCATACACAAAAGACTTGTGATTCAATGTAATACTGCCGCGTGGTCTGTGGGACCACAGCTCCCGCGGTCCTTGGCTTAATGCGGAGGGCGATAAAAATTATTGCGATTGCGATGAACTCATCGTATCGGAACATTTCCATCGGCAATATATCAAATCGCTGTGGTAACGTATATGGCTTCCGATTGCGATGATCGCATCGGAACCTCCAACATCAACAAGACACTTTGTGGGGACAAATGAAACTTCCGATTGAGCGATTGCGATTGCACCAATCGCATCAGCAAAAAAACAAATTGCGATTAATACAATTGGAGCGCATAACTTAAAGTTGCGATTGCGATTTAAACAATCGCATCGCAAGTCTTCACTCAGCCCAAATAAATTAAAAACGCGATCCAATTCTATTTTACCACGTGTCTTCTGCTAACTGTTCTGTGGTGTGGGACCACCGGTCTTCAAGCTATTCAAACTCCCGCGCATCAAACCAAAACATCTCTGTTTACAACATAAAAAGAAATTGGTCTGTTTTGTTTCAAAGGCTCTGTTTTCAAATATGCTCTGTTCTGAATGTAATATGTTTGAGATCATAGGTAATAAAGGTAAGGTTATAAGGCCATGGGTCATTATATAAATACTTTTATCATAAGTCGAGACGAATAAATTAAGTTATTTTTGTACCATATATTTTACAGTCATGAAGGAACCTAACCCCCGAGGTACTTGACATCAGTGGTGAACTTCTCTAGACTGACCCGTAGTCATATATAGCATTAGCAAGTACACATCAGCCACTTGATAATAAGAACGTCATAAATAAAATTGTGATGCATGAAGATTTTATTACTTGTATCATCGTCTCTGTCTATTTGGAAAAATAAATTAATTTATATTTTAATATTATTAATTATACATAGAATCATTATCAAAAATAAGCTTTTTGGTATCAAATATGGAATCTATGATATTAATTATGCAAGTGCATAACTAAGTTGGAGGATCTAGTCGATGTCGCAGACACCCCATGTAGATCTATTGATATTAACAACCATTAATTCAAAGTTAAATGGCATAAAATTATGGGATTTGTGTGAGTTTCTACTTTGCAGTTGTTATTTTGCTTGAACATCTGTCAATTTTATTTCTTCTCTTTATATTTTTTGTTGTTGACCGTCGAAATTGTTGTATTCTGCTCAAGACATCTGCAAGTGGATTTACCGTGCGACTCGACACTCTGCAAGCGAGCTTTTGCAAGTCAGGCTGGAACTGCGCGCCTCCGGTTGGAAGGTCTGCCAAGGATAATTTCTCTTACTCTTTCAGGTAATTGCACATATTAAATTCCCTTTCTTGCTTTGATTCTGAGTGAAAAATGGATGACATTCTACTTGCAATTTACATATTATGGACTCTGTTTTTAAATGATAGCCGATGAAACATTGATCATGGCAATTCCATTCGAATTTGATAAAGTTGTTGCGTTCTACAAATCTTGTTTCTTTTTAACAAATTCATGAAGTTTCTAGAAGTACTTCTCAAGATTATATCTTTCAGAGAAAACATAGAAAGAAGAATTTTGTTGGGTCCCTAGCATGAGAATACCATTTGTATCAGGCTCAGAGGATTCAAAGTCATTTCCCTTGGAACAACTCTGTTTACTAAAGCCCCCGTTCATTGAAAAATGTAGATTATTATCATCATCATTTTCTGAATCAAATTCCACTTCATTTCTAGTTTCGGCGTTATCAGATCAAAAGTTATGCTCTTGTTCATAAAACAACATATTAACACCATTATTATCATTTCTATCTGAAAGCACTTCGACCTTCGCTTTATGATGCAAAATTCGAAGTCCTTTATTGCATCGTTGCTTGGTTTTTGCATTCCATGGCCAATGACGGAGTTGCTAGACATTAAATAACATCCAAAGGCGTGCAGAGTCGAAAAAAATATTAAATGTGATGACAATAGGAGAGAGAAAGGAAACGAAACCTTCCAAGTAGCAGAAGAACATTTTCTCCTGACTGGACTATCAGAGTACATGAGATGAAGTCATTTGTGACTAATTTAATTACGGTCGTTGCTCGCAAGACAAGGCTAGAAACAAAACTCTATGAAATAAATTAAAGATCAGGCTGTTTTGTAGTTATCAGTATCCTCCAAGAAATTATTAGGTCGGGTGCATATTATGAAGGCAAGAAAATGCAAGCACCTCAGTTGAAAGTTAGTCAGAATTAATCTTTAAAGAATTGCTTACAGAAGACAAGGCACCGAATAAAAGTCATGTATTTAATTGATCAAGTAAAACCAGCACTAGTTACAGTCAAAACAGAAGTAGCTAATAGAACAGATGCGAAGCCAAGGGTAGTTAAGACAGGGCCAGAAAGAAAACTCTATGAAATAAATTAAAGTTCAGGCTGTTTTGTGGTTATCAGTATCCTCCAAGAAATTATTGGATTGTGTGCATATTATGAAGGCAAGAAAATGCAAGCACCTCAGTTGAAAGTTAGTCAAAATTAATCTTTAAACAATTGCTTCCAGAACACAAGGCACCCAACAAGAGTCATCGGTTTAATTGATCAAGTAAAAGCAGCACTAGGAGCAGTCAAAACAGAAGTAGCAAATAGAACAGATGCAAAGGCAAGGGTAGTTTAAAGCTTATGTAGTTATAGCTTACTTAAAATAGTAGTTATTACACTATAGCCTAGAGATTTATAGCAGATTAGAGCAGCTACCCAAATAGTCACATTAGTCTTATTCCCATGCCCTAAGTTATTATTATAGGATCTTAAAGATTTCATATAGTCTATTTCAAGATTGCTCTATGCGATCTATTATTCACATTATCCTCCATAGGTTACTATAATTTGTTTATTCAAATCATTTCTCTCAACTACCCAATTTGATGGCTAAAATATTGTTTTTCTTGATGTCTACATTTCAACTTCTGGTATTGCTCTTATTCTTTAGTCAGTTGATTTCTTTGGATAGTTAAATTGTTGTTTTTTCTTGATGTTTTAACAAAATTAGGCGCCACTTGCTGCATTGAGTGGAATCTATGAATTTGGAACGATGGAATGTAGTTCCATGCAACTTTCAAGGACACTACAACAACTAATAGGAGAAGAAGACGCCGCTAATACCAAAATAGATTGTAGAAACAAGGCAATGGAGAAAACAAGTGCTGGATACTTTGCATGTAGACCTTGTAAGAAGTGGTTTAGCTGCAGCTTCAAATGGTGCAAATGTTGTTGTTGTATGCAGCACATTTGTTAATATGCAGAAAATAATAAGTGGTTGTCAAAGATCAACATGAAGGAAAGCAAAGAAGAAAACAAATAGTTAATACTTTAAATATATACGTCGTACCAGGTCATTAAGATATGACTTCAGATGGTCCAAATGTTGTTTGTTGTATACACCATCATTGTTAATGTACATAGAATAATGACTGGTTGTTAGCAATCATCATACAATACATTTATTCGTCATTCAAATGAATATTTTGTCTTATCACGAAAGGTGGTGTAACCACCAAATTTTCAAAATATAATGCTATAATTAGTACATATTATGTTGACCTATCTTGCCCAATACTTTCTACATTGACTTGCAAGTACATGCTTTGGTGCAATAAAGTTGGGGCTTGCATAAGGGATGAATGCTTTGTTATAACTAAGTCGATTTTCACATTTAGCTTTTTGTATGAAGCATGTTGTTGCCTTGCAGATGCTATTATGCTGCAGTCCATATTTGACGGTACATACATATTCGTAATTACAAGTATGTTGTTTACAACTAGCAAGATTAATTTTACTAATCAAGACACATACAATCTGTATTTCATGCTTTCTATTATATACAAAAGTCAATCATTTCTAGAATACATAACTTCTATGTGAGATTCATGTCTTCAAAGACAATAATCAACATTGCATGTTTTTTGTTTTGCAGTGATACTTTTAAAATACAGAGAGATGCAAAATAGGAGCTAGTTACTTGCAACTTTGCTTCCCTTATTTTACTGTTTTGAAATCAAACATACAATATAACAGTAAAATTAGTATTTTGTGCTAGTAAACATTATCATAGACATATATTCGATAAAGCAAAAAATATTATAGAACATCCTCTCATCTTTGAGAAGAAAAATCTAACATACATAGTAGTTAGTAAACAAACCACCATACGAATATGAAGAATAAATACATACAAAAAATGGTTGAAATCATAGACATTGAAAACTACCATCCAGCAAAAAAACATCGCATAGATGCTAATATTGATATCGTTTTAATGAACCATAGTCTCTTCAGACTACAACGATTTGCATATACTCCTAGAGATTGTTTGTTCAATGCATTTGAAGTGCTTTTGCACTTTCGTTACTCGTCCATTGAACTGCGCAATGGAATAATAGACCATTTTCTTAATTGTCTACAGTGCAATGACACAGAGGCAAAATAATCATACCAATATGAACTAGATTCTATCATGTTATATCAACTTCATGGAATTCACGATGTTGACACATATCTTCGTAAAATGCGTTTTTCTGCCTCTAATAGCGATTTCCAATCTGAAAGAGGCCTATGGGGAGACACATTTTGCATACGATGGCTATCAAAGTGGTTGAACATACCAATTGGAGTCTGGTCACTAACAATGAAAACAAGGTATGTGTTCCTCAACCATGATCTAGATACAATTCCACTAAACATTTTGTTTCATGATACAGATCCTACTAGTGGACATTTTGAACCCCTATTACACAAAATATTACCTAGATGCAACTTTGTACCAAATTATTGCTTGTCACCTCTTTGCAAATATCTTGAAAACCATTATGAATCGATTGTTCATGAAATGCAAATTCATGGATTGCACATAGCAAAAACAACTATGTCGAAATGTGCCAATAGCATGTTCAGTGAAATTTGTCATTTAATAGCACCTGAATTTGATGAAAAGTATTTTAGAATCTACATTGTCCAATCTTTTTGCAATGCGCTAATGGCTAGGAACGAAGATGCATTAAATTGTATAGAAAAAAACTTAACAATTGAAACTATACAAAGTCAAAAATTGGTTGCAGGCTGGCAACAATACCTAATTAATATGGCAATGTCATATGAAAAAGGAGGAGTTGAGGGAACATCATTTTGCTTCCAAGGGACATCGATCATATTCAATGTAAAAATAAAAATATGGTCATTTACCAGTAAAACCATTGTCAATTACTACCAATCAAAAACAAATTTCAATCAAACGTACAACATATTATCATTCGAAATAAGTACATCACACATTCATTATGAACCACTACTATCAAATCAAAATACAAATAAGTGCAATCTGCAACATAGAATAGTACAAATGCATGAAAACACCAAGAATAGAATAAACTTGCGCAAATTGAAACAAATGATACGTACAAACAACCCAAATAAACTTGGAGAAAATAGAAATAAAATAGCAGATAAAAATTGTTCATCACGAAAAAGTACTCCCATAGAAATTTACAAACAACAAATTGAAGACACACCAAAAACCAAATGTCCAATATGTAAGACGTTGCAATTTCCAAAGAACATCTCAAGCATTGGACTTGAATTAGAAAAAATGTACATAAATATATCTGGAAAACAGAAGACATTGCGTTTAAATATCATTTGTAGATCTTGCAAAACAGCACTTGCCAATGCAAAGTTGCCTCGCTTTGCAACAACTGAACAAATAAGACGTAATAAGCCATTGCAAATTGTAACAACACTTTCAGAGCTTGAGGAAAGACTTGTCGCATTAAGAATTCCTTTTGCACAAATAAGACAATGTGGCAAGAAGTGATCACAAATGGGCTTAACTGGTTCAATAATCAATGTACCTGTCGAGATGGATATTGTCCAAAAAGCATTGCCACAATTCATAAACAATACAATGACAATTTCTATTGCATTAAAACGACGACTAGAATACAAGAATGCTTATCAAACAGGAAAAGTGCATGTGCATACTGTCATGAGAGCACTTAAAGAACTATGTTCTCGAAATTTATATAAAACTGAAAACATTTCCATTAATAGCAATTGGAATCATATACTTGAATTAAAAAATAAAGATAATACATCCGAGGATGACAACATTGATAGCAAAAGTGAAACAGATAACATTTCAAAAAGTGAAAGACCAACTGAAACCTTAGTACATGGATTGATAGCTTCACAACGAATTCATGATTTACAAGACAAGATCATTGAAATAGCACCAGCTGAGGGAAAATGACCACTTGGGATATTCCAAAACAAACATGCAGAAGAATTGAGTTTCCCAACAGTATTCTTTGGAGATCCACGTCACAATGATATAGTACAAAGTTTCCGTTACCAAGAAATAGTAAAGTGGGAACTAATGCATTGCAGTGGTCACTTTTCCTATCACATCACAAATTTGTTCTTCAAGACAATGCGAATAATCATTGAAAAGGTCATGTCATGCATTTTAGTACGAATAAGGAAGGGAAAACTACAAGGAAGAAAGTTGTTAGCAAAATATGTTAAGTACAAGCCCAAGTTAGAAAAGTTACTAAAAAGTCACATTGGATACATAGATTTCAAACACATAAGAATTTCTCCTGATTACCACCAACAAATGCAAAAATATATATTTTCAATGATATGACAATTAGGTCCTCCAACTTTCTTTGTTACATTTACAAGTGCAGAGCATCGTTGGAGTCCACTAGTAGAAACTCTTACTAAATTGCATAGCAATAGAAATAAAAAGAAACACATTGAAACAATTGAGGAATACAACATTGATTATCTTGTCAGAAAGGACCCAGTAACATGTACACGTTACTATAGACATAAGACAAATGCACTGAAGAAATTGATCTGTCAAGATAATACATTTTTTGGCAAAATATTAGATTACTACTTTGTAACTGAGTTCCAAAATAGAGGTAGTGCACATGAACATGCTCTTATATGGATAGAAAATGCTCCAATATATGGAATTAATAGTAACTTAGAAATTGAAAACTTCTTGGACAACTATATAACTTGTAGCACAGATCACCTTGATCCAGAACTCGCAAAGATACACGAACATCATTAGACCAAAAGCTGTAAAAAAAGAAAAGCATCGCATTGTAGATGCAAATTTCCAATGCCACCAATGAAAAGAATAAGGATTCTTGAACCAATTACTTCGCTACATGACTCAACAAGTGAAAAAGTTTTGTCCTTGCAAAGCACCTTAGAACAAAAACACTATGACAAATCAACTAGTCATGAAAATTTCTTAGATGAATTACACTTAACAGAAACTGATTACAACGAATTAATACAAAGTACATTAACACAATCAATGGTATTCTTGCAACGAAAACCATTAGAAATATGGAATAATAGCTTTTCATTCAATATGCCACACCTATGGAATGCAAATACAGATGCTCAATATGTTCTAAATGCATATGTTGCAGCTTCATATTGCAGTTCATATATGACCAAAGTTGACAGATCTATGACAAATGCATTCAAAAGGATACGACAAGAACATGAAAAGAGCAAAATCGATGCTATTCAAATGATACGATCTCTAGGCAATGTCTTGCTTAACCTTCAACAAATTTCAGCTCAACAAGCAGTCCACATAGCTCTCTCCCTACCATTGAATCATAGTCCAAGAGAATGCAAATTTATAAACACAACACCAACAGATGAACACACATTTATACTTAAACCAACCACTCTTTTGAAACAAATTCCTGACAACTCTGAAGATGTTATGTGAAGTTCTATAATTGATTACTATATCAATAGGCCTAATGTTATTAAGCATGTATGTTTAGCTAAATTTGTATCAAAGTATAGGAAAGATGGCACACCAATATCAAAAAGGAAAAAAGAAAAAGTAATTTGATTCATCAAATACAAAAAGCACATTTACTATGAAAACTATTACAGAGAAAAACTTTTGCTATATGTTCCATTCGAAAACAATGAAGATGCGCTAAAGCAAGACTTCTCGACATGGAAGAGTGCATACATGTTGCATAAGAACACAATAAAAAATAATGAAACTAAGTTCACATACAACATGAACAAGAAATGGGGTGATTTGGAAGAAGCAATTTAAGAAATTGATAACAACACTGCAACTTCTAATCATACAATAAAAAAACCTCAAATATCCAATGATGTTACTGAGAAGTACGACTTGGCTAAAGATTTGCAATTCCCCCAATGCGATGACAAAAAAAGACATCTTAACATTGGTTTTAAATTTACAGAACATCCATTTATGCTTAGCAACGAAGAATACTACAACATTAGGAGAATGCTCAATAGAGAACAACAAGAAATACTCAAAGACATTGCAATGAAAAAAAGAAAGAACATAGACAAACCATTCTACTTATTTTTGACTGGAGGAGCTGGTCCTGGAAAAACATTCATAGCAAAAGCAATATTTCAAATGCTCATGCGCATTTACAATGAACATTACAATACATACCCTTTGAAACCAAAGGGTTTGATATTAACATATATAGGTAAAGCTGCATATAATGTAGGTGGAGTGACAATTCATTCTGCATTGCTAATGCCTTTCAACAAATCTAGTTTTATTCCACTTAGCAATGATGTATTAGACAACTTAATACAACTGTACGAAGAATTAAGGGTCGTTCTCATTGATGAAGTATCTTTGATTGGAAGTTGTTTTCTATATCAAATTGATGATCGACTAGGAAACATTAAGCATAATCAAACAAAATACTTTGGAAACATTGATATCATATTTTGTGGCGGCTTGTACCAAGCACAACCTATAGAAGATTCACTAATATTTGAACAACCTACAATAAGAAGGCAACCAATAACATATGACTTTTGGCAAGAACATGTAAAGTACTATGAATTGCACATTGCAATGCATCAAACAAATGAAATATTCATTGCCATTTTGAATAGGATGCGTATAAATAATCAAACAGAAGATGATTTGAATTACCTAAATAGAAATTGTATTCGAAATGCTCCTAATGATCCTATTTTTCCCTATCTATTTTTTAGGAATATAGATGTAGCATTACATAACAAGAAAATGTTGTCTGTTGTTCCTGGTGATGAAATTGTAATCGATGCAATTGATTACAAAGAAGAAAACCATGGAAACATACCATCTCATGCACACATAGCAACATTTCCTTCACAAATTGTTCTAAAACTTAACATGCTAGTTGAAATATATGCAGGAAACTATGACTTACAAGACGGTCTAATCAACGGTACAAATGGTATCATTAAAGCATATGTAAAATTAGACAACTTTGATGTAATATGGATCAAATTCTATGATGAACGTGTTGGCTGTCGACAAGCACATAAATTTTCTTTTCTATATAGCGAAGAAATTTGTAGCGATTGGACTCCCATACTGTGCACAACAAAGCCAGTTTCTGTATTAGCAAAAACGGGCAACTTGAAAATCAAAAAATAATTTCCAATCTAACTAGCATGTGCACGTACAGTACACAGATTACAAGGCTTAACACTAGACAATATTGCATTTCATCCTTTAGGAATACGACACCATGGATTAGTATATACAACCCTTTCTCGTGTGAGAAACATAGAATCATTGTATTTGCTTAGTCCACTTAAGAAACAAAACTTCCGAATTCAACACAAAATTTATGTTGAAATGGAACGTTTACAAAGAAACACAAAGTGGCAACTAGACTACAATTATTCGTTATTAGAAACAAAAGCATACATTTCAATTCTTTCTCTAAACACCCGCAGTTTACAAATACATATTGATGATTTGTTAAATGACTATGATCTAATGCAATCTAACATCCTATGTTTACAAGAAACACATTTGAAAGATCCAATGCTTCTAAACAGACTTGAAACATTCAATTGCATATAAAATTATAGTAAACATGGTTTGCTAATTTGTATTAAAAAACATATAAAGATCTTGAAACATATTCATTTTGAAGAAAAAAACATTGAAGCTACACTAGCAAATATGCTTCTTCATGACATGGACATTATAGTTCTCAATGTCTACGTTGCACCATATGCAACATTGAATGATACATTGCACCTTCTTTCAAAAGCATTATGCAGCATACATTCAAATCAAACAATAGCAATTGTCGGCGATTTCAACATCAATATGCTTGGAAGCAACAACAAAACAAACAAACTAAGATCGTATATGCACGATTACAACCTTCATTTTCTTTTAGAGACAAATAACAATCAACAAATATCAATCATTGATCACATATGGTCAAACATAACTTGTAGGTATAAGACTTTCAGGTTAGATACATATTGGACCGACCATGATACTATTTGTCTCATCATTGAGGACAAAAATGCAACAGAAACATAGTGCAAATGAAACTAGTCTAATGCTTTTTATAGTCAATATTGTGAGACTTGCCTACTCATGTCCTTACTATACAAATGAAATCAATAGTGAGTATTATTACCAAAGATACCTTTAATTTGTTTCTGAATAAGTTTTTGAAAGTTACATTATAACCTTTTAACAATGTCACAAATAACAAATTAGCTTCAACAAAAATAAAACATTTACTTCTTCCAACACAGTTGAATAAATATTACTAAAAAAACATTTACTTCTTCTAATACATGGAATTGCTTATTTTTACATTACACTACTATGACTTTGACTTCTAATTGTATGTCTTGCAGATTTCTATTGCTTTATACAATGAGTCAAACATGCAAAGAGAATTCACAAAAACAAACAAAGACATCCAGGTTTGCTTACTACAGCCAACTTACTTAGCCTTCAATGCATATGTATAGACATATCTCTATGTTTAACTGTTAATTTCTTTCTACAAAACTATTGCAAGACCTATTCTTATATTTCTAGCACTGACTTCCATAGGACTGTTGTTCATATATAATTATACTATGCATACATGATTTAATTCTCAAGCATCACAGAATTCATTTTAATCCTTGAATTTGTCTTTCAACCCATTGTAATATTTTCATGCACACATGACACACCCTCCATTACAAATTGCAGACTATATATAACCATTTTGGAGTGATCTAACAATAAACACTACGGAGTACCGAACCTTATTCTCTACGATGTTTTAGGACTACCATATGATTTGTTTCCCTTTTCATTATCTCAATAATCTTCCATGCTTAAAGTTGACAATCATCATCAACCGCTTATTTGCATCAGAACTGTTACATGCATAATTGTATCAACCCCAGCCTTATTCTTCTTCTTTTCCTGTCAACCTTTAATTCCTTTTCCTCACCCTTTCTCTAGAAACTTCTCAAGGTTCCTCTCCACTTCACATTTGAGCCCTTTTTCACTAACATCTCCTCCAATTTCCCATGTTGCTTGTTGTAAATCTCTAAATTGTAATAGAGATAATATCAAATAGAAATTATATTCTTTCCAAAATTATAACTCTATTTCAGTTACATCAAACTCAATTATTTCATAATCCATATGCATCTTAATTCACGTTGTACAATTTGAAGAAAATGTTTCCAATCTTATTGTTATTTCCCTTAATATTCCTTGTTATCTTTGTAATTTTATCTATACGATTTTTTTTTGGTTTCTTTTGTCTTATGGTGTTTCTATTTTATTTTTGGTTGGGTGGTAGAACGAGCTCAAATGACATATATGTTGATCGACTTATTTATTATGTAAATTCCCAACCACCCATAATAATTAACATCATTGGAAAGGGAGCTTGATCAACAAACACATCCAGGTTTGCTTATTACGCCCAACTTACTTACTCTTCGATGCATATGTATAGACATATCTCTATGTTTAATTTTTTATTTCTTTCTATGAAACTATTGCTGATTGAATTCCTGATTACTTGTTCAATTGATTCCTGATTAGTATTACTGAGTCAATATTTATCAATGTTTTCATGCTAATCAGTAGTACCTGAACTTTCATACATTTGTATCACATGCATTTACACGTTTCTATACTACTGGACTTGAATCATTTTCTCTCTCAGGCACAAAACTTTTAATATTTGCAACTCAGATCGGTATATATCTCTGTTGCACTAATAGAGTTTTTTGAGTTTAATATTGTATAATTTATAAGTATTGCATTATCGAAGTTTTTAAATGCAATTAATCTTTCTTTCAGTAACTAATACTCGGTTTCCACTACAATATAGAATAAGCTTATAATTTTATTTTTATCTTTAGTTGTTAAAATTTACCAGACACTTTGTCATCGCATTCAAGCACACCATTCAATGATGTTGCATCTTTTTCATCTCGCAGCTCTGGAGAACAAGCTACAATAGATAAACAACAACAAACATCAAGTGCAATTGAATCAGACAAGTAAGTAAATTTGAAACAAATTTTTATAGGTACCATTGGCATAGCATTTATATTTATCACCAATGTATTTTACTTCTAACTGTCTCTTTTGCCACATCAACATCATTAATACACAGATCGAAAGCACCATTTTTAGTCCCAGTTACCATTGAAGAACTAAACATTCGCAAAACTGGAAAAATGTTCAATGGAGATGTTATGGTTATTTATAGCACATACCTTGATAAAGTCCACAAAGCACGACAAATACTACGTGCAGATTTGACAGATGCTGAAGTAATCATGACAATCACATTGTCCATACCAACTGAGCTCATTGAAGAACATGAACAAAAAATATCACCAGGAAAAGAAATATCTATTACAAATTTTAAAGTTCTTCCTAAAACAAATTATGACCGAGGTGATTGTGATTGGATTCTACTACTAACTGAACTAATCACCGTATAGAACATACCACCAATTTGCAAAGATTACAAATTCATTCCGGATACAATAGTAAAACACCTTACAACAAATACATAAACATATCCCATTGGAACAATTGCTGCAGTTGTGATAGCTGCACGGAAAATTGGTTTCCAATATACATTGCAAATTAAATATGGAAATTTCGATGACAATAGAGCAACGGTAACATAAATTACTTTGCAATGTTTTTATATTGCTAGTTCCATCCTAAATTTTAATTTCCTTTGAAAAAAAAAAGAAACCTTCTGTCTTCTATTGCAGTTGCAGTTATTTGAAACATTTGCACCACTCTATAGTGAAATTGAACAAGAATTGCAAAAAGGCCATTTTCCAATTATGTTATTCAAAAACATAACAAACAGGAAAGAACTCAAGGATATAACACTTCGAACAACGCAAGCTACATTCATCAAAAAATTGAATGCAGAAGTAGCAGAATAACTTAGAAAATTGAACCCTCCAACATTCTCTATAAGTACAAATGAAACAGTACCTCTACTTCTCAATATGCAATTGTTTCTTCATCTCTTTCTATTTTGACATATACTACTTGTCCTCCTCTATGAACAGATAAAAGGAACATTGACAACTGCAAGCGTTTATTCTACGCCATTTGAACCAGTTTGTCTTGGATGTAATTCACCAATACCAACCTCTACAATGATAGAGGAGACAACAGTTAATTGCCTTAAGTGAAATAAAAATTCGTCCTTTTCCTATTCACAGTGTCTTAATTGCATAATCAAGTCTGATAACACCAACTTGCAATGTTGCATCCGAAACAAATTGCTCTTGAAACAGTTACTTCCCAACCTAGCACGAATGTCTTTTCAAGACTATGTTCAAAAGAAGCAAGCAACCATGTATATGCTACGCGATTTCAAAATAAATGGTACATTTATAATCAACGAAGACAACGAGATCCAATCTGTTGACAGCAACGGAAGCCCTACCAAAGCTAGGTATTCTTGTAATTGTTCTTCATCTTTTAAGCAAAAATCAGATATATGCACTTTAAATTATGCTATCCAAAATAGCAACATTTGTACTAATTTTTCCCTCTTCTTTGCAGCACCAGCACTTCTACAAACATTGGCTACAACAGGAACACATCGTAATCCAGAAATCAGTTCAAATTTTTTCTCAATTTTTGTACAAGATTTTACTGCTTAGATCCTCCTCTCTCAAAGTGCAGTATGTCTGCAACATTTTGCTAGAACAAGAAAGTTTTCACAGAACAATTAGGAACAAAAATCACTAGTTATACTTATAGTGTTTCTTCTACCTATTTGCAGATATTTTCAGACTTAATATATGTATATTTAAGAAATATAGCTTTTCCATTAGGCCTTTACAAATATTTTCAGATTTTATACATATATGTTTAATGAATAGAACCTGTGTTTACAATCTGGCATTATATATATAAATATTATAAATCTATTTAAAAATCTCCTGAAAAAAATATTTGTGTAGAGTTGATGCCCGGGCTACCTTCAGTCTTCTGTCTTGTTGTTTATTGGTTTTGCAAAAATCGTGATTCACATCTGAAACATTAATTCATGTCTGTAAAAGAGGGAGATGCCTTAAGATTATTTGTCCATACCGTGTGATCCTTTAGTCTTCAACGCTTGTAATACACCCTTTTATTTTAACCAATATTCAATTTTCAAATGCGGGAGCTTCTTATCAAACTTTAAGAACCCCATATGTATATAGCAACATTGACATTCCACTATTGCATTCAATCAACGAATGTCACAATTCATTAACGTTTACAAGCATACAACACATATAATAATGTGTCCGACCTCTTTAAAACAACACCAACCCTTGACTTAGACTATTAATCTCAATTAACCCTTAGGCAAGAGCCCTTTAACGCTTCTTTCAATTTCTTTCGGACTATGAATTAAGATGTTAGAGCCGACGTTTCAATTCCCTTAGGATTATCAACCAAGTCTTAACTTAGTACATACGAACCCATTAAACTTCTACCACAACCACAAACCAAGACTTATTACCTTCGGGCCCACAATACTACCCTGGACATCAACTATCAAGCTCATCCAATGGGCAGAGATTCATCGCACTACCCCTCACTCATCCAACGACAGTCGCGCAATCTAACGACGCGGGGTTTAATCCTCCAGCTCACGTGGTGTAAATGGAGCCTAGCAGTTAAACAACCCTTCTCATCCAACGGTGGATGACTTATTGCACGGGTTGGGATAATCTGACAACCACAATCAATTTTTGCGGTTTTTTTTCTCACCAAATCTTCACGCGCAAAAATAACGCGAAAAAAATGGTTTTCATAAACCGCTGTTCTCCACGTGTCACACAGCGACACATATTGCGTTCAAAACTCAATTACAGCTTACTGCTTTTTAAAAGCCCGAATACCACCTTTCGTCTCCGAAACAACTTACATTATTCCGCATGGTTCCGCTACTCTTCAAGGTTTCAATTGTGCACTATCAACAATCCATTTCCTTGGATTATGACTTCGTTTCATTGTCTCGCTTTGGCGTGCGTTAATCCTGTTTCATCAACGTTTAACACGGTGCTTCCAACTTCAATTAAGGCAAGCGCATATGACATAAACACATTTTTTCTATTATATCCCAACAATCACGGGTTGACTCGATATATCTCAATCGGAACAGGTTACAATACTGACAGACCGTAACCAGGGTTTAATGAACAGAATTAATCCTTCTGTTCTATTCCAATATCATTAATCCTTTTGTTCAACCCCGAGGCCTATTCAACTACGCCCTTAACTGTAATAAGGGATCTCCAATTAGTCTTCCTGGTTTTACAATGATCTCAAAGTCAAACTCTTGAAATAATAACAACCACCTGCAGATCTCCCCCCCCAACACAGGCTTATTGACCAGGTACTTTAAAGCAGAGTGATCAGTAAACATCTTGAAATGTCCTCCTAACAAGTAGTGGCTGAATTTCTACATCGCATACACCATTGTTAATCCTTCTCTTTCAGTGGTTGAATAATTTCGTTATGCGCTTGAGAGTTTTGGACTGGCATAGGAAATAGGGTGATTAATCTCTCCAGCTCCTGGCTATGCTAAAATAGCTCCGAGCGTGATACATGAGGCATCAACATGCACATGAAACACCTTTGACCAATTTGGAAAGACTAGTATGGGTGCAGTGGCCATCTTTTCCTTCAAAAATTCAAAACTCTTGTGAAATTCCTCATCCCAGCAGAATGTCGCATCCTCCTTGGGAAGCTTCTCCATGGGTGCAGTTATCAGCGCATAACCCTGAATGAACTTTCAATAATACCCAGTGTGCCCCAATATTGAGTGCAATTGTTTGGCATTCATTGGTATCTCTAGATTAACAATTACTACGATCTTCACGGGATCTAACATCAACCCTTGCTGGCAGACAATGTGTCCCAGCAGTATCCTGAATGGTACAAAAAATATACATTTCTTCAAGTTCAGTGAGATCTGATACTTTTTGCAGGTATCCAACATTAAGCGCAAATTGGAGACATGTTTTTTCAATAGCCCAAAAGTAGTCCAATCATCAAAGTACACTACCAAAAACTTGTGGATAAACTCCTTGAATGAATCTACTACTATGTGCAATGAGATGGCAGGCGCATTCTTCAAGCCAAAGGGCATGACTGTATATTGGAAAGATCCCCATTATGTTGTGAAGGTAGTCTTCCTGAGATCTTCTGACGCAATCCTGATCTGATAATACCCTGAAAAGCCATTTGTGAATGAGTAAGCTTCTTTTCCCCCAAAATTGTACAAGATTTCATGAGAGAATGGAGTTGGGAATGGATCATGCACACACGCATCATTCAATTTTCTCACGTCTACACAAATCTTGATTTCTCCTTTTGTATTCTTGTCTTGTACTAACATGGAACTCACCCAATCAGACTCTTCTACTGGTTCTATGATGTCTGCATCAACCATCTTATCCAACCCTTCCTTTACCTTCTGCTTATACTTCAGTTTCAATCTTTATGGGTGCTGCTTCATCGGGCGTGCATCAGGTTTCAAAGTAATCTTCATAACTCCAAGTTATCCAATTATTCCTTTCAATTCTGAGAACGTTGTAGGGAACAATTCTTGATATTCAGTTATTAATTCATATACCTTTCTTATTGTGTCATCATCCCAATAGTCTCCAATCTTTTCCAACTTTGGCTGCTCTTCAGATCCAATATTCACTTGTCAGATCTTTAGAGGTTTGTGACATCTAGTGAAGTGATCGAGGGCCCAACAACTGCGCGTTTTCCCTCAGATTCCAAAATAATAATATTCCTTGGATCTTCTTCATTTTATTCAATCGTCATATTCCTGGAATTCACAATATCCTTCATTTGTGCATCCCATGTTTGTGAAGCGCATTCTATCGTTGGCTTTGTTGTATCAAAGATAGCTTTTTGAATTTTATGCAATGATTTACCAACCTTGTCAAACGCACTCTCAAAGATGAATGTTAGAATGAAAATCTCCGTCAGTGCAGACCATTCACTAGTACTTCGGCACAACTTTGTCTCCAAATACCAATCAGTAAGTACCTTCCCCAATGCATGAATGAACATGTGGACCCATTCAGGTCTTGGTTCTATGCCCCATACCTCATTCCATTTAGCCAAATGTTTGCGTAGATAATCCTTTCCATGGTAGAATTCTTCCATTTTGATAGTTGGACAATCAAAACATAATCTTATAATTCACATGCATTCATCCCAGTTGCCCATGTTTTCTTTATGAGTCTCCCACCATCTTGTTGGAGTAGCGCACAGTACGAGATCCAGGGAATGGAACCTACGTCCTTCTCGAACAGTTCTTTCCAGTTCTCCTAAAAACATATTTACATTAGTTAAACCATCATAATGCGGTAATTCACGTACCTTAGATTTTATGCATCGAAGAGATCTGGTCACTCGGTTGCATCGCAACACAGGTACTTCATGTAACCGGTTTTGCCAGTTTTCCAATTCTTCATCAGAATATGAGAAGCAAGAGTTATCCTTTTCCCAATTAAGATTTCCATCAGTTGTTGGGTTGATCCAATATTCACCGCAGAGGGTCAGCTTATAGATCTGGTCAATATCATCATCATCGCACACCGGTTCTATGTATCTCTCTCCTTCTGTAGGATCTAGGGGAATGATGACTCTGGTTCCATTGCTTTCAAAATCCATTCTTATTTTCTTCGGATTTATGATACCATCCATATCAATAGCCTAGTCTAATCCCAACAACGCAGGATAAGGATCTGTTATCTGAATATGGGAAAACTTGTTATTTCTATGCAAGCTTCCTCATCGGTATTAAAAATGTGTTTAAGGATCATCTCATTTAACCATTTGTGAAGGGGTTAAAATTTCAACTTCCACGAGTATTTGATGAGGTAATTATGAGTTAATTATATTTTTAAAACTCATTAAAAACAACTTAAATGTATTAAAATAACTCACAACAATCACATAACACAATGGATGATAATGGAGTTCACCCCTCCTGGGCTACATCTCCATGGACCTACTTTAACTAGCTAGGCCCTCTTGGGATTATGAGTCAAAATTCCGATCACAAGAATATGTGATGCTCCAATGGATTTTATGACTGTTCCATTGGCTTTAGAAGACATGAAAACCCCAAAAATGACTATCCAATCTCTTGATTTGGTTACCATCTCCTTTAGGCTTGACCTCCAACCCTGGTGGCCATGGGCTTGTTTAATCTCCGAAGTGAAAAAATCACCTTCGTATGTGCTCCAATGCCTCTATAAAATATACCAATGTGTTCATATCATCAAATACATCAAAAATTGACTACTCACTCACTGAAATTGACCTTCAGCTGATATGGGCATTGCCTTCCTTCCTGGTGGCCCTGGGCTTCAAAATTCTTCAAGTGACCAAAAACACCTGTAGATGAGCTCCATTGCCTATGCAATATGTTATAATGGATTAAGATCATGAAAATATTCTAAGAATGACTATCCTTGAGCAAAAATTGGTAGAAAATTTACCAAGATAGGCCTCATTCAATTCTGGCCTAGAAAATCTCCATTAAATCTAGCTAGTTGCCACTTTTAGCTCCATTAAATTTGGAACTGCCACCATATTCGGCACCCCGCCAAACTAACCGCCAACTTAAACTTGGAGTTAAACCCGGATTAATTATTATTAAGCGTGATTAACGGTTGGGTTAGTGCTAATGGCGCATTATGCCTTAAGCCTCTACCTCTGGTCTCGGTGTTGTGGTCATATGGGGAGGGGATGGCTCCTCTGTTGGAATCTGCAACACGCATCAAATGGAGTTCGCGCACCTTCATTTTCAAGGATTTTTGTTGTGGCACGTTGCTATGAGTTATTTTACTGCATTTCATTTGCTGTTTATGAGTTTTAAAAATCTAATTAACTCATAATTACCTCATCAAAGACACACGAAACTTGACATTTTAACCCCTTCACAAATGGTTAAATGAGACAATCCTTAAACACATTTTTAATATTGATGAGGGAGCTTGCATAGAAATAAAAAGTTTTCCCATATTTAGATCAATTTGTATCATCCAGAATTTATATAACTTCGAAATCTGCAAGTACCTTAACACCTTCAATACTGACATAACTCGCGGCAACCTTCCTAATGGAATGATTTTATGTTGATTTTACATGCACAGTTGAATGGTAGACCATTCCAACTTGGGTTCTCCCATGCACTTCCAGGTTTTCTTTGATAGGACATTTGCATCGGACCCCAGATCTAGAATAACCTGATCCATCTCGTAAGCACCGATCTGTGCGGTCATATGCATCTCTTGCCCCACCCTCTTCTTATTCTTATAGATTTTGTTCACAACTTTATGTTATATCAGTGGATGTTCCTTTTCTGCGCAGTTATCTATCAGAGCCTGAAGTTTCTCTACTGCCTTTTTGTTGCATAGTTATCTATTAGAGCTTGAAGGTTCTCTACCGCCTTTTTGTTGCACAGTCACTTAATGCAAGCTTGTAAAAAGGGTTTGATTTCTTCAGCTACCCCTTCCTCCTTCATGGGTCTACCTGATGTTGATGCTCCTTCTTCTGCAAAACCCTTTCGTGCTTCAACAAAAGTCTCTTTTACACATTGCAAATCAAATCCATCTTTGTTCTCAGGTGCCTTACGAATCCAAAGGTGAGTATATAGCTTTTCTCCCTTATCCTCATTAGTGGCTGCACCACTCCTAATGACCACATTCACGCTAGTATCATCCTTGCGGGTTTCTACTCTGGCCATCTGAAGATTCTGCATCGGAGTTTGCGTATTTTTCTCCTGCATCTTAGCAATCAAAATAAGGCAATCTTCTATTACATGGTCAAACTGTCTATAATACCTACATGATTGTCACGTTGGATTTGGACAATCACGCGCATAGTGGCCAACATCTTCGCAGTTGTAGAAAATAACCTGCCCCCTTCCTTGACCAACTGATCCACCTCCTATTTCTCTTCCTCTATTATGAAATCCATTGCGCCCAGACGGGGATGCTGGTGAGGTAGGTTCGGCCTGTATTCTATATATTTTAGCTTTGTCCAACATCATATCATTATTTCGACAATGCTGCTCATCATGTCCCAGTGACGAAGAAAATCTACAAAAACACTGCTTTAGCTCAGGCTGATATTTTTCGACACTTGCACAGAAATGTGTTTCATGCAAACCCACAACTTGACAGATTGTGCACCACACTGGCCCATCTACACTCTTCAGCGGCCTAAGTCCTCCAGCGTTCAAATAATTACTGGAGATGAGACATTGATACTTATGGTGCCCAACAAATTTACATTTTATGCACCAGACCTCTGCACATATGTCCTTGCTCTTATCTTTGCACAGATTCTGAATCTCAAATGCATCGCTTTTAACTGAATCTGAATATGCTGAGTTCCAAGTGCAATAGGTGTTGGGGTAGCTTCTAATTTAATCGCAATCTCCACATCCTCAGCCTGCGTGGAAATCTTCTATTGACCCAAGGGGTTGGTCCAGATGTGGGTGTCGCATAGCAATAAACCACTCCTTGTGTTGGGTATCATCGATATTCAATACACCATCTTTGATAGTGTGCTTCATCCCCTGATCTGCCTCCCACATAGATTTATTTACCTCCTGGTGAATCTCTTTCATTTCTGTAACCGATTGTGCATATGACATAGGCTTCTTGAATTTTTCTTTTAGGGCATCTTTTACTTCATCCAGGGTGACATTAGGGTTTTCTTAGACAAATCTGATATACCAGTCTAATGCGTGATCTTGGAAATTAGTGGCTAATTGTGCTTTCTTAACATCATCATTATTAACCCATTGAGCTCTCCATACAACATCAATCACAAACCAAAAATTCTCAGTATATTCATTCCCAATACCTCTGAAAATAGGCAGCTTCATAGATGTGGCCATATCTGCGCTTGGGGGAGTTGGAGGTGGAGATGGAGTGCGTGGTGGAGTGGATGCTTTATGAGATGAGTGTGGAAGTGGACTGGATGGGATCTGAAATATGGTCAAGGCTCTTTGATCGTTATGATTTGATGAAACTTCTTCTCGGGATACTTCCTCTTCTTCAAAGTGCGAAGATTTACTAGAGCTACTAGTTTCTGTTTCACCGTCACTATTAGATCTACGCTAGAGAGGGCTATAAATAAATCCTTTTTTCTAGGTCTTCGCGGTAAAGTCTTCCACTGTGCGTAGTTGGGCCTCTTCAAGACATTCACATAATATGTTGGCACATAGAGCCCTGTTCACATAATAACATATTCAACAATAAATTAAAAGAGCGCAAGAACTTACCTCTAGGACTCTTGAAAAATATCCTTTCTAATTCAGAGTATGACACAAACTGATCAATGGAAAATTCAGTCACAAACCCCCCAAGACACGATTGATCCAATGATCTATCATGCGGGTGATCTTATTGCTTGTCTTTTCTAATTTCCGAATGAATTCAGGAGTCCACTCAGTGACTGCATCGTCCTTCCTGTAGGTATTGAATTCAGTCAATCGTGACAACCACTCATGCAGATCAGTCGCAAAGGAACAAATAAATATCTCGTGAAGTTCTATATAGAGGTACTTTTGAACCCACTTTTCAGGTGATATCTTAGAACTTCAATTCTCTTGGATCGCGAATTCAAGGATCTTTCTATCCATCCAATCCTGTAATTCGTTCTGCCTAGGGTGCCACAACATTAAATCTCCCTA
Source organism: Pinus albicaulis (assembly GCA_034641835.2). NCBI lineage: Eukaryota > Viridiplantae > Streptophyta > Pinopsida > Pinales > Pinaceae > Pinus > Pinus albicaulis. The sequence goes on from CM076584.1 coordinate 929,558,730, forward strand.
AAAATGATCCCGATCCCAACAACATAACCATTTGTTGGCTTGAGGGGTCCTGACCCAGGTTTAGAGTTTATTGGAAAACCAACAAACCCTCCAACTACTGGCCCTTTTGGCAATGACCTGCTTGCACAGATCAAAGTCTAACCCGAAGTAGTATGGGGGGGTGATGGAACCAGGTTTCCGCACCTTGAGGAAGAAAATAATGTGGTGGCCATAAATAGGTTTATAACAGAATGTTTTGCAGATTGGAAACATATGCGCGCAAATAAAAAACAATACTTATCAGACCAGCTTGTCTCAAATACAGATAATGCAACTAACAGACGAATCGTAGATCAACTTTGTCGCGCAGATATAATTAAGCATAACATAAGTAAAGCGATCTCAAAACAGTAACAGTAAAAAAATAACAAATTGCTTCGCCAAAACTGGTCTTTGTATTAGATTCCAATAGTTTAGTAAAAACAAACTTTTCCCTTACAATTACCCTTCCACTCACACAACCAGGACTAGGTTTCCATGCACACAGCCAATAAGAGCCTTTCTACCCAATCCAGTCTTACAAAATGTATCACAAAAGCATAAAAGTACTTAGATCAAAACATGAGTGACCCCTTACTTAGACTCAACCTATCTATTTATATCCTTCTTAGCGCGCAGATACTGTGGTCTCAAACCATGGTTTGAGGCCCACAATTTATCCTTATAGCCCATTTACATAAATGAGGGACTTTGACCCACTCCAAATACCCTTGACCTTTCTGCGCAATGCACATATGAAAAATTTATACAAAAAGTTACTAAAAATGTACCCCAGGGGACCCCACTCCAACAATGGCGCATAACCGAGACTACTGATGGTACTGCCCGTGTGTTGGAAAACAAGACTTGTCTGATATAACCTTTATAGGGCCACTGGTTTTTTTTCTATCCTTTCTATATCTCTTTTTTATATACTATTCTAGCAACTTATGATGTATTTTGGATCATATATGACACTCTTTGGTGTATCTGTTTTTACACTTTTGAGACAGTTTATCTTAATTTTGGTATTATGGGTTGTTTTCTCCTTATGGGGAGGCCCATGTTTATTTCCTTTGACACTATTTATAGTGTTGTTTTTGGATTGTGTCTAAGCACAGGTTTGTATTTTGACAGTTAACTGCTGGACTCATGGGTGATCATACTCTCTCATATGGAATGCTTATATAATATATGATGTAACTTTTTATCTTCATAATAAAAAGTTTGATTTTTTCCTTGGAAAAAAAACACATAGTTCAGAGGCATGTAGCTGCCACATCTCTTCTCAAAGATAAGCTACCATCGCCCGAGCTAGTTTATTTCCATTATGTCTGTAAGCTTATTTCAGTTATTTGATGTTAATGAAATGAAGTATATTTTTTGCTGCA